>PVIU01003336.1:52889-148929 GCA_004026605.1 Ondatra zibethicus | reverse complement strand
AACTCAAAAAAATCAGTAGCCCTCCTATACACAAAGGATAAAGAAACAGAGAGGGAAATCAGAGAAACATCACCTTTCACGATAGCCACAAATAGCATAAAGTATCTTGGGGTAACACTAACCAAGGAAGTAAAAGATCTATTTGACAAGAACTTTAAGACCTTGAAGAAAGAAATTGAAGAGGATACCAGAAAATGGAGGGATCTCCCATGCTCCTGGATTGGTAGGATCAATATAGTAAAAATGGCAATTCTACCAAAGGCAATCTATAGATTCAATGCAATCCCCATCAAAATCCCAACAAAGTTCTTCACAGAACTTGAGAGAACAATAACTAAGTATATATGGAAAAACAAAAAGCCCAGGATAGCCAAAACAATCCTATACAATAAAGGAACTTCAGGAGGCATTACCATCCCTGACTTCAAACTCTATTACAGAGCTACAGTAATGAAAACAGCTTGGTATTGGCATAAAAACAGAGACGTTGACCAATGGAACCGAATCGAAGACCCAGATATTAATCCACAAACCTATGAACACCTCATATTTGACAAAGAAGCTACAAGTATACAATGGAAGAATGAAAGCATCTTTAACAAATGGTGCTGGCATAACTGGATGTCAACCTGTAGGAGAATGAAAATAGATCCTTACTTATCTCCATGCACAAAACTCAAATCCAAATGGATTAAAGACCTCATTATTAATCCGACCACACTTAACCTGATAGAAGAGAAAGTGGGAAGTAGCCTGCAAAACATGGGCACAGGAGACCACTTCCTATGTAAAACCCCAGTGGTACAGACAATAAGAGCAATAATGAATAAATGGGACCTCCTGAAACTGAGAAGCTTCTGTAAATCAAAGGACACTGTCATTAAGACAAAAAGGCATCCTACTGAATGGGAGAAGATCTTCACTAACCCCACATCAGACAGAGGTCTGATCTCCAAAATATACAAAGAACTCAAGAAACTAGACATTAAAATTCTAAATTACCCAGTTAAAAAATGGGGTAATGATCCGAACCGATAATTCTCAATAGAAGAAGTTTGAATGCCCAAAAGATACCTAAGGTCGTGCTCAACTTCCTTAGCGATCAGGGAAATGCAAATCAAAACAACTTTGAGATACCATGTTACACCTGTCAGAATGGCTAAAATCAAAAACACCAATGATAGCCTATGCTGGAGAGGATGTGGTGTAAGGGGAACACTCATCCATTGCTGGTGGGAATGCAAACTTGTGAAACCACTTTGGAAATCAGTGTGGTGGTTTCTCAGGAAATTGGGAATCAACCTACCTCAGGACCCAGCAATACCACTCTTGGGAATATACCCAAGAGATGCCCAATCATACTACAAAAGCATTTGTGCAACTATGTTCATAGCAGCATTATTTGTAATAGCCAGAACCTGGAAACAACCGAGGTGCCCCTCAATGGAAGAATGGATCAAGAAAGTGTGGAATATATACACATTAGAAGAGTACTACGCAGCAGTAAAAAACAATGTCATCTTGAATTTTGCATGCAAATGGATGGAAATAGAAAACGCTATCCTGAGTGAGGTAACCCAAACCCAAAAAGACGATTATGGTATGTATTCACTCATTAGTGGACCCTAGCCATAAAACAAAGGACATTAAGCTTATAGCTCACAAGCCCAGAGAAGCCAAATAGCAAGGTGAACCCAAAGAAAATCATATATAGATCCTCTTGGAAATTGGAAGCAAACAAGAATGCCAGGAAAAAGGTGGGAATACGGGGGTGGGGATAGAGGTGCGGTAGGGGAGAGGGGGAAGGAGAAGGGAGAAGGGAAGGACTGGGGAGAGCTTGGGGGAGTGGGAGGGTGGAGATGGAGGAAAGGTGGATATTAGAGAAGGGAATAAGATATCTACATTATTGGAGTCATTTTAGGACTGGCAAGATACTTGGCTCTAGAGGAGATCCCAGGTGTCCACAGGGATGTCCCCAGCTAGGTCCTTGGGCAGCAGAGGAGAGGGTGCCAGAACTAGCATTGTCCCATAGTCACGCTGATGAATATCTTGATCACATCCATAGAAATTTCGTCCGATGGATGGAGATAGAGACAGAGCCCCTCATTCACCCCAGAGCAATGGATTGAGCTCCCAAGGTCCAGCCGAAGAGCAGAAGGTGGGAGAAGATGAACAAGGAAGTTAGGACCGTGAGGGACTGGACCACCCACTGAGACAGTGTGCCTGTTCTAATGGGAGCTCACCAAATCCAGCTGGACCGGGACTGAATGAGCATATGATCAAACTGAACTCTCTAAATGTGGCTGCCAATGAGGGCAAATGAGAAGCCATCAACAATGACACTAAGACCTATCTCCTCTGCATGTATTATCTTTTTGGGAACCTAGTTGATTTGGATGCACACCTCCCTAGGACAGGATGGAGGGGGGAGGGCCTTGGACTTCCCACAGGGCTGGGCACCATGCCCTCTTTTAAGGAAGCAGCGGGGAAGGGGGAGCGGGAGGGGACTGGGAGAAGTGGAGGAAATGTAAATTCTTTTTTTTTGAATGGAAAAAAATAAAAGAATATGGGAAAAAAACAAAGGGATCAAAGATCTCAACATAAATCCAGCCACACTGAATCTTATAGAAGATAAAGTGGCACGTACACTTGAACACATTGTCACAGGAGACCACTTCCTCAATATAACCCCAGCAGTACAGACACTGAGAGAAACAATTAATAAATGGAACCTCCTGAAACTGAAACGCTTCTGTAAAGCAAAGGACACGGTCAACAAAACAAAACAACAGCCTACAGAATGGGAAAAGATATTCACTAACCCCACATCAGACAGAGGTCTGATCTCCAAAATATACAAACTCAAGAAATTGGTCATCAAAAGAACAAATAATCCAATTAAAAAAAAGGGAATACAGACCTAACACAGAGAACTCTCAACAGAGGAATCAAATATAACTGAAAGACACCTAAAGAAATGCTCAACATCCTTAGTCATCAGAGAAATGCAAATCAAAACAACTCTGAGATTCCATCTTACACCTGTAAGAATGGCCAAGATCAAAAACACTGATGACAAATTATGCTGGAGAGGTTGTGGGGAAAAGGGAACACTTCTGCATTGCTGGTGGGAATGCAAACTGGTACAACCCCTATGGATGTCAGTGTGGTGATTTCTCAGAAAATTAGGAAACAACCTTCCTCAAAACCCAGTAATATCACTTTTGGGTATATATCCAAAGGATGCTCAATCGTGCCACAAGGACATGTGTTCAACTATGTTCATAGCAGCATTGTTTGTCATAGCCAGAACCTGGAAACAACCTAAATGCCCCTTGACAAAAGAATGGATAAGGAAAATGTGGTACATTCATACAATGGAGTACTACACAGCAGAAAAAAATAACGACATCTTGAATTTTGCAGGAAAATGGATGGAGCATAATTTTGAGTGAGGTAACCCAGACACAGAAAGACAATTATCATGCATCTCACTTCACTTGGCAAACTGTTAGTGTTACTGTTCTAAGAAACAAGCAAACAATTACATTAACTATTTGGTCTTACTTTTATTTATTACTTATTCAATGGTTTTCCTTTCCTTTTGTTATTTGGGTTTCTGACTTCCCATGCTTATTCTTGCTGAAGAACTCATTCTAACATCTTCTATACAGTACTTCTTCTGCCTATGGATTTCCTCATACTTAGTTTTATCTTTATTTCTTGACTTTATGTTAAGGACAATTTCTCTGAATATAAAATTCTAGACTGGCATTTTTTTTCCTTTCAAAATGTTGATGGTCTCACTTCACCTTTTTTTCTTTTTCTTTCTTCTTCTTTTTTTTTAATCCAGCTTCTGGTGCAAAGTCTACTGATGTGATCATCTGTGTTCCTGGGTAGGGCAAGTGCCTAAATTTGTCTTTGGTGTAGACTTTTTTTCACATTTGTTTTTCCGCAGTTGTTTGTGATTATTGATTAAATTCAGTTGGGTTAGAGAAAGGAGAGATATAGTGAAGAGAGGACATAGTTCCTGTTGGTGGTGTTCTCTGGGCTGATAGGTCTATGCACTGATATTTATCATTGATTTTAGAAACTTCTCAGGCATTAATGCTTCAAATGTTTTCTTATCATTCTCTCTTTGATTTCTTTCTGTCATTATAATAATAAAAAGCCTTCAGAAAACCTCTAAAGTATCTAATATTTCACTCTGCTAGGCCCATTTTTTTCTCTGTGGATTTAAAATTAGTAATATTTCTATTGAAATTGAAGAATGATCATTTTCTTTTCTGTGTGGTTGTTGGATGAGTCTATATCAAAGGCATTTTAAAAATCATTTTTATGCTTTAATGTAATGTTTTTATTATTACTTAGAGTCCCCAGCTCTTTGTTCTTATTGATAATCTGTTAATATATATCTTTTCTAATATAGCCCAGAAGGTATTTTACCTTGGTCTTATGAATGCCCAGTCTGGTGATATTGGTACTAGAAGATTCCAATTCTTCATGTGTCCTTATTTTTGTCTTTCATTTATCTTGCTTCTTCATCTTGGTCTATCCCAAATACCGTTTCTCACAGAGAGTCTGGCTTTACTGTTCTTTTAGCTATAGTTCACTGTGGTTAAACTGGAGCCTATAAAGGGAACAAGTAAATACTTTTGTCATAAACTGATTACAACAATCCCACAATTATAGAAGTCCTGTTGTTTCTATTTGCCCCCATCTCAAGGTTTCTTCTACAGTTTAGCCATTAAACCTTCTCTAACCCCTTGCTTGCCTTCCTTCTCTTTTCCCAGGTTTCAATGTTCTCAACATTATTCTGTTGTAACAGATCTTAAAATAATATTCTACATCATTTCTCTGTTCTGTCTAAATAAAATTAAAAAGTTTTAACTTTAATATAATAAAACTTTACAGTAAAAACAGTTATTAAGTAAGAATTATTTAAAATATTCCATCCACTTGTATTTACCAAATTCAGAGAAAATACTACATTATCTATCTTATATTAGTGAGTCCAAAGTTTTATATCTAACTTACTTTCCATCATAATAAAGAAAATTATATCTCTAATTATTTAGTCTTTAACTCCCTCAAAGACCCAGAATGATGTACTATTACCTAACAACAGAGACATCCTGCTGCTTGTACAGTCATCCAAAGTTCCTCTGCAATGCTGAGGCATTCATCCTCATCCTACAGTTCTAAAGTGTCTAGCAGACTTTTCAGTGGAGCAGGAAACTAAAGGACTATCCTGCCTTGTATTGTCAAAATTCATCAGTCACTTCCCTCTGCATCCTGCCAAATGTCTGACAGACTCTTCTATGAGCAAAAACTTCTAAGCAATGAGGCTAGAACCTCCACTCTGCTTTGTTGGTTGGCTAAGCTAAAGGTCAGGAAAGCCAAGCCTGAAGCTCACAGCTCTATTGAAGATTCATGACAAAGCACTTCATAAAACCTTTCCAACCATGAAAACTGGTACCCGGGTTGCTACAAGTGTTTTTACTTAGGTTCCTCTTTCTATTTAGCACTTCCTTGCTGGCTGAACAGCAAAGCCTCCTAAAGGAGTCACGCCCTTTTTCTTTTTCTTTTCTTCTTTTTTCCCCCCAGCTTTCTCAAGCCCTACATGAAAATACAGGCCCACATTGGTAGCCAAAATGTAGTTGGTTGTTTTTGCTCTTTGTTGTTAGTTTTGGGGGGCCCACCACCCAGTTCCCAAATAAATCACACATTGAAGCTTTTCTTACTTATAAATGCCCTGCCTTAGCTTGGTTTGTTTCTAGCCAGCTTTTCTTAAATTATTCCATCTACTTTTTGTCTCTGGGTTTTTACCTTTCTATTACTTCTATAATCTACTTCCACTCTTATTCTGTGGCTGACTGTGTGGTTCTCTTATGTCCTTCTCCTCCCAGATTTCTCCTCCCATTTATTCTCTCTGCCCACCAGCCCTGCCTATCCTTTTTCCTGTCTTGCTATTGGGCATTCCGCTCTTCATTAGATCAATCAGGTGTTTTAGGCAGGTAAGGCATCACAGAGTCACAGAGTTAAACAAATGCTACATTAAAAAATGCAGCACATTTTTGCATAATTAAACAAATGTTCCACAGCATAAACACATGTAACTCATCTCAAAATAATATTCTATAACTTCATTCTCTTTCATTCTTTCCCTCCCTGCCCTCAGCACTATATAAGAGAATATAAATTAAAATGTGTTCTATGTTAAGATAATTGTAGACTCACTGCAAGGTACAAAGTAACAGATTCTATTTATCTTTTCCCGAGTTAACCCCTAATGACAGCTTGTGATGACTATTTCAGTGAATCACAACTTGTGTGTTTATATTGATAGTCAAGAGAGTAATCAGTCCCATCACAAGCATACCTTACCTTGCCCCTCCATAGCCATAACCTTTTTGTTTCTGACCTTACTGACCTCAATCCCTGGTGATTGTTGACCTCCTCTCTGTTTCCATAAACCTGGTATTTAAAAAACATTTAGAAATAAAATTCTTGAGGCTTAGGGATGTACTCAATTGTTAAAGATCACTTTCTTCACATGACTGAAGTCATAGTTGACTCCTTAGCATTGGTTTTTAAAAAAGTAATTCTATAGATTTTGAAAACATTAATATTTTGAGAATGCTTTTTTGGTTTGTAAAAATTATTTACCACCCACCTTTGTATGTGACCTAACATTCTTCTGACTATAGGGTAAATCTTTCTGGAATTGAAGTGCAGATCAATGCAAAGGCTACAAAGGTCATCAGAATCTGAAGCATGCAGTAGAGATTTTCCACTTTGCTGTAATCTGCTTATCTAATACTTCTACCAATGTGAGTTCATTTGTTTGTTTGTTTTATTTTGTTTTGTTTTTGTTCTTTTCAGTTTTTTGAGATAGGATTTCTCTGTGTGGCTCTGTCTATAGACCAGGTTGGCCTTGAACTCAGAGATTTCTGCCTCTGTCTCCCAAGTGCTAGGATTAAAAGCATGCACCACCACCGCCAGCTCCCATCAATGTGTTTCAAAAGTCTTTTTTTTTAACCTTCTTTTGTTCTGCTACCATGAAGACTCCATGTCCTGTTAAAATACTAACCTAACCAACTTGAGGAGGAAAGGGTTAATTTGGCTTACACATCCACATTATAGTCTGTTACCTAGGGAAGTCAGTATAGGAAATCAAGGCAGAAACCGAAGCAGAATTCTGTTTCTGGGCCTACAGTGGCCAGAATTAATCAACAATTAATGAAGAAAATGCCACACAGGGTGCCCAAAGGTTAACCTGATAGAGGCAGTTCCTTCGTTGAGGTTTTGTCTTCTAAGGTGACTCTACCTTGTATCAGGTTGACAAAAACCAGTACACTCCATGAAATTGTTACTACATTGGAGCCTGGTATTTGGGGAGACCTAAATCTGTTCCTGAGCCATGGATACACGTTTGTCCCCAGAATAAGCTGACTCTCGTTCCCTTTGAGGTGAGAGTTGTGATTTCGCTTTAACACTGTCCGTATCTCTTTCCTATGGGGGTCATAGCAATCCTTCTACTCTTCTCCCCTCAGGCTTCTGTTTTCATGGGTTTTGGAGCTTTCTGTTAATACTTATATTAGTGCTCGTCTGCTGGCACGAAGTCTGCTGGCACATTGGATTTTGTTCACTTTATTTAATATTTTAAAATATTATTTTTTGTTTTGTTCAGAAATTCATGAAATGTATTTTAACCATATTCCCCCTCCTCTACTCTTTAAAACACCTCTTAGATCCCTCTTTTTTAAATGCCCCAATTTATGTTGGGCATCCACTGGAGTGTAGTTGCCCTACCAGGGGCATTGTCCTGAAACTGATTCTCAGGATCCTCCATTAGCTGTGGGGCCTATGATGCTCTCCCACCCTAGACTGGAAGGTTGACTTGTTCTTTTGCAGTTCTTGTGCTGACAAGCACAGCTGCTATGAGTTTATGAGATAAGAGCTCTCATCATGTCCAAATGACTATGGTCCCATGATCCTCTGATTCTCATAGTCTCTCTGGTCCATCTTCAAAGATGGTCCCTAAGCCTTGTGGTGAGAAGTATTGATATGGATGTACTATCTGTAGCTGAGAATCCCACAGACACTTGCTCTCTGCATTTTGACCTGTGGAGAGTTTCTGTAGCCTGGGTTATGACCTGTGGGGAGTTTTTGTAGCCTGGGTTATGCCTTTATTCAGTTAAAAAAAATTCTACCTGATTTTTGTTTTCAAGTTAGATATCTTTTAAAACCTTTTCTTCTGTGCCTCTTGCAGCTCATCCCTCCATTTGTCTACTGACTGATATCTTCCTGTGTCTGTCCACCGAGCTCTTAAGTTAATCACGTGTCTTAGTTCTAGGGTTTCTGTTTTTATCTTTATTGTTTTATTTCTTTAATGAAGTTTTCTACTTTTTTATTTCTCTAATGTTTGGAACAGCCTATTAAGTTCTGAGATTCTTGGTTTATTATGGTCTTGGTGTATCTCTGATTCCTAATGCAAAACAATTCCTTTCTCCCTGTGAAACCAGGCATGTCTGGCTTTCAGTGAGTATTTCTGGTGGATAGGGGCAGGAGAGTATGCCCTCAGACTTTTGGATTCTCTTGTCTTGTAGGATCTCTAGAAGTCTCCTATTGCTTTGTCAGCCCAACTCCACAAGGATGCCTCTCTTCTCCACCTTACAGAGCCAACATCAGATTCATGCCTGTCTCCAACACTTCCACCAAAAACATAGACAACAAAGAAAAATGGAGGTAAACAAAAGTGACAGCACCAATGTAACCTGGAGGGAAAGGATGCCTAGATTTCAAAATAGTTGTGAAGTAAAATAGACAAAACCCCAGGGTACCACCAGATTCATCCAACCTCTCTCTGTGATAGACAGCAGAGTTTGGAGGGTGAAGCAGAACTAGCTATTGGCCATTAGAAGTCTAAAACCTCTCCTGAAATGATGAGACAACACAAATAAGTCACACCAGGCTAACCCAGAGCAGGGCAGGTCTGCCCTCTGAAGTCTTCCTAGGACTGCTTCTTGTCTTTGGCAGGAAGTCTTCCCACATCTACAGTCTTGATGTAGGTGTGTGCTCACTGTCTTTTCTCATCTAGCTTTGCTTCTTACTATATGGGTACACTGAGCACAATAGTACTAAAGCTTAGATATAATGCCATATGCTCAGAAGTGCTATATCTTGTTTAAATCTTCTTTAGCTGGCCTTTTCTGATCTCTGTCTGTGGGAGGAGAGAGGGGCATTGCTTAATTGCCCCATACCTTGCCAGGTGTGGGCTGGCTAAGAGTGAATTTGCATTTCCCCCACATGACATCCAGGCAGAAGAACAGGACATGCTAGCTCTACAGGACTCCTTTGTCCTTAATGCCTCCAAAGTTGAGGGTTGTTCTGCTGCTATGGGTGAGGTGAAGACCCAAGGTCTCTCTCCACACATGAGAGGCCTTGTTCCTAGCAGGTGAAGAAAACATACCAAGCCGTGATATGGTCTTGTTTGACACTGCCTGGTGGAGATCATGGAATCTTCACTGTGGCCCACTGAAGAAGGAAGACTTGACTGCCCACTTGGGCTTCAACTATGTGTTTAGACGTTCTGGGACTGGCAAAACCGCCCTGCCCCTTTTCTGGTCCTGTCAGTTGGAGAGTGACTTCAGGGCTTTTCTCATCATTTCCTGTTTCCATTTCCACATTACTCAATTCTGCACCACATCTGGATTAGAGAAAGCAGAAACTCAGCCCAAGAAATTACCACCAAGTGATTCTTTGTTTTCCAGGTCCCTTGGGAGATCCATCCATTTCTCCTACCTCTCATGGTCACTTTGTGTTTTTTTGTAGAAGTTGCTCATGTCAAGATGAGATAGTTCCTGTTAATCTCACACAAAAATGAAACCAGGGAACAATGAAGGGTAAAAACTCAAGTCTTTCTGCCAATATAACTACTTTTTTCAGCATTTTCACTAGATATCCCTTCTCATTCTTCAGGGGTGCTCTTGGGCTTGCACAGATTCTGGAGCAAAGCTTTTCTTTCGCATTCCTTAAGACTGCCCTAAATTCCACAAGGAAATTTATACTTCCACCAATGGGCAGCTGTCACTCCAGTCTCTGCATCCCCACAGTCAATCAAACTGCATCTCTCTCTCTCTCCCTCTCTGTCTCTCGCTCATCTCTCTCCTTCTCTCTGTCTCTCTCTTTCTCTTTCTGATTTCCTTTTAAATCTTGCTGACTTTACCTCCACTAGTGTATAATCTGCTGCTGCATATGTGTTTGTATTACAATATCATTATTCTTAAGAAAATTTGAAAAAGAGATAGAGAGAAAGAATATGATGTTGGATGAGTAGGGAGATGGGGCTAATCCTGGTGCAGTTGGGGAAGGAGGAAAACATGATCAAAATACAATGTATATAGAAACTTTAATAAAAACATGGAAAAAGAAGATGCTTTCTGATGCCATTTAGTTTTACAGTTTTAGCTACAGTGTCGAGGTGTAATAGGAGAAACCGGAAATTGTGCCTCCACTTTGCAGAAGTCCTGGGCTTTGTTTGCTTTTGTTTGTCTCTTGCCTGAGGCAGAAGGTGAAGGCTTCCCTTCCTCCAAAGGCCTTTTGTGAAAATTTCTATTCCTCCCTTTCTTCCTGGTGATAGAAGCTATCAGACATCCCTTCTGGGTTCTCATCTGCCAGAAATGATATGGAGGTTCCCTTTCTTCATTTGCATACTCATTACTATAGAGGTAACATGGAAATTTTTTCTATATATTTTGAATTTCCTTCCCTATGAATCTGCCTGTTTATGCAGGACATCCATTTTGGTAACAGTTTGCTTCCATTTGTTTGTTTCCCCAGGAGTTTTTCACCCATCTACAATATAGTTTCCTTTTGAGCACTGTAGAGGGTTGCTGGCTGTGGTCATTCCCTGTTTTCAAATGTCACCTGAACAATGGTTTCCAGCTAGCCAGTAGTAACCATATTCATGGAGTTGGCCACAGCCTCCTCTTTGTCAGTATGTTTACTCTTGGTTGTAGTTTTTCATTTTCTGTGTGTGAGTTTAAAGAGACGTGTTGTAGTTTTTCATTGTTCAGCTATTAATCACCAGTCCCAAGAACACTGCAGAGCATCTGTAGAATACTTAATTAATATACTGAAGTGTATGGCTGAGATTAAGACATGCACCTGGGCTTTTCATCAGCTATCAAGAACCTCTATACAAGCTTTGATATTCTGTGAATTCTCAGAAGGCATGGCTTGACCCTTCCCCTAAGTGTTTTAGTCGGATGTAGTAATCAGTATGCTTTTTAGTGAACTTTGATCCTGGCACCTGGCAATTCTAACATGCCTGGATACTGATAACAGCTATTATGTTAATTACAAAGTGCATATGATATGTACAAAAATAAAATCTGAAAGATCCTGACACTTGCTTTCCCTGGAGAAATACAGAATTCAAGGCCAGTTATTCATCCACAGGCAAATGGTTATTACTGTATCTATGAAGTCTCTTCTTGCCCCGGAACATATTCCTCAGGTTTTCATCCTTTCTTTTTCATCCTGTTCTTATTCCTCTGGTTCTTTGCTACATGTGATCCTGAAAGTAAGAGATATTGAAAAGAATAATACTTAAGCAGATATAAACATTTTAAAGGACAAACCTATACTAAGATGTCAAAATGTTAGTAATTAGAAAAACACTAAAATATTTTCCACATTCCACTAATCAAAGGGCTTTGCTGCATTAATATTGAATATTTAAAGTACTTGTAATAGTAAAGGAATCAAAACTTCCAAGATTTATCTATCTTCTATCTATCTATCTATCTATCTATCTATCTATCTATCTATCTATCTATCTATCTATCTATCATCTATCTATCATCTATCTATCATCTATCTATCTATCTATCTATCTATCTATCTATCTATCTATCTATCTATCTATCTATCTACCTACCTACCTAATCTATTTACTTATTTATGGTTTTTTTGAGGCAAGGTTTCTCTGTGTAATAGTCCTGGCTGTCCTGGAATTTGCTTTGTAGACCAGGCTGGCCTAAGACTCATTGAGATCCACCTCTCAAGTGTAGGGATCAAAGGCATAAGCCACCAACGCCTGGCTCCAAGTTTTGTATTTTGTAACTATGAATTATCAAAAGGTATCTTTGTTCTTAAAAAATGAATTTTCATGGGCTGGAGGGATGGTTAATGGTTAAGAGCACTAGCTGCTCTTCCTTCTTCCAGAGGACTGGGGTTTGATCCCCAGCACCCACATGGTGGTTCACAACTGGCTGTGAATCCAGTCCCACTGGATCCAAGGACCTTTTCTGACCTCCACAAGTGTGCAAACACATATGCAGGCTAAACACTCATGCACATATTTTTCATTAAAAAATGAAAAAATAGTTACAAGTAAATCTGTTTTTTATTTTTAAAAAAATTAAATGTTTAATGTGATGAAAAGATACAGCTCAAAATTATCTCTGGACTATAATCTGTTTTTTTTTAATGACTTGAAAATTTTATGCTTTTAGTCAAAGAATCAAAGTATGGCTTGAAAGTGGAATTAGAACGAGGTCCTTACCCTCTGTCTTTTTGTTTTCATAACCATTTAAGGCACATGGGGTGGGAGCTGAGGGTGTTTAGGGAAAAATCTTCTTTTATACATTTAAAATCATGATGTATTAAGAATTAAAACTGATTATTTAGATAAACTCCCTTGTTTTATTTATTTATTTTGGGGAGAGAAAGTCACTCTGGCAATAACACATTGATCTCCTTTGAACTGTAATAAACAAGTACATAAATGAATAGTGACGATGTGCTATGGAACAGCTACAGGTATTCAGAAGTTGGGAGGACTTGCCTTTCTATTTCTGTGTCCCATTATAAACAATCATTTAGTAACAGCACTGATGGTAGGGAATGAAAGCTCAGTACATGTAACACATTTTTCTCTTTAAGACTGAGGGGGATGGAGGAGACTGAAAGCTGCAGAAGCCTACCCTGGAACTCAGGGCAGGAAGACTTTAATCGTAGCCTGGTGGTGTCTGTGAAGCTTGCTGTGGTCTTTCTTACCTAGCAAGTAATGTGGAAATCATCCCTTGCTAAACACCCCTGCCACGCACACACCAAGAAGTCCAATTGGGCCCTGATTTTTGGAGTATTGGGCTCTGAGAAGGGGCTGTTCTCAGTTGATTAAGGGATAAATACTTTAGAAATACTTGGAACACTGAAGAAGAAAGAAAAGATGATTCATCCCAGACTAAAGGGAGACACAGAGAAAGCTTGCCATGTCCAGACAGAGGGAACGAAGTCTGGATTGTCCCTGTGATGTGCATCCCCCTTGCTGCTTTCTGTTTTCTAGGGGCTTGTCCAGCTCCCACTGGACAGTTTCTATATCCACATGAGATATGAGGGAACTCAGCTCTCTCAGTGTTCAACAGATCAGTGAATCATTAATGTTTCAAATTATTATTGAAATCTGTGAGTTAATTTGGGTCACTGTATTGTTGACTTTGGGTTCTCAGTGGTACTTTGTTTTAGTAGTTATGGCTTTATATTTATTTCCACAGTCTCTTGGCTGTGCTCATTCCTCTTATCAGCCTAGAATATTACCTTTCATATCTTCTTTAGGTTTGATTTGTTGGATATATATATATATATATGTGTGTGTGTGTGTGTATACATATGTATGTATGTATTGTTTATATTGTAGAAATATTTTCTTTTTCCTGCAATATGGCTGATAGTTTTGCTGAGTTCATTAGTCTAGGTTGGCTGCCACAATATTTTAGGACTTGGAACACTTTGCCCTAGGTTCTTCTGACTTCCATGGTTTCCACTGAGAAATCCTCTGTTATTATGTTTCCTTTTTATGTGACTTGTATTTTTTTTCTCTCTCAGCTTTCAATACACATTTTTTTTTTGTTCTGTATACTTAGTGTTTGAACTATGATATGCCCAGATTCTTTTTTGGTCTTGTCTATTTAGTGTTCTCTGTGCTTTTTGTGTCTATATGGGTATATTTTTCCTTAGTTTGGGAAAGTTTTCTTCAGTGACTTTGTTGAAGATCTGATCTAAGCTATTTACTTGAAATTCTTCTCCTTCATCTATGCCTATAATTTGAAGGTTTGGTCTTCTTATATTGTCCCACATTTCCTGTATTTTCCTTTCCTATGCTTAAAAAGAATTACATACTCCATGGCTATTTTATCTAGTTCTTGTACTTTATCTTCAAGTCCTGATATTCTATCTCTTGTCTGATTCATTCTACTTGTCAGGCTTTCCTAGGTTTTCTAGTTGGTTTAATGGGTTTTCAACTCTATCTTCAGTTTAGTTTGAGTCCTCTTTACTTTGTATATCTTTTTATTGAGTTTCCTTTTCAAATCCTGGATTGTTTTGCCACATCTATCAGCCTTATTTGTATGTTTTCCTAGGCATCACTCAGGAATTTATTCTGATAAAATTCTTTTTAATTTCATTGAGGTGCTACTTTGTATCTTCTTTATTTAAGCTCCTTGAATACTTTGGCAAAGGTTATGACTGCAGTTTTAAATTATGTATCCAGGAGTTCATCTATGTAATTCTCCTTGACAAATTGAATTGGTAGATTGGGGTGGAGGGTTACTGTCTTGATCTTTCATACTGTTGTGTTTTGGGGTGATATCTGAGCATGTGAACTCCTTTTATTAGTTTTGTATCTGATATGAATAGAGCAATTTGGTGCAAAGAGATGTGTGGACCATGTTGGGTCTAGAGCTTGGAAATGGTAGAATGAAGTCAGATGTATAAAGAGGACTGGGCTGATGTATAGGATGTGCATCTTAGTCCAAACCCAGAGTGTAGGAGTAGTTCTGTAGGTTGGGGAGGGCACATGAAGGGGAGGGCCAGGTAGACTCCACCTGGTTATACCCTGGAGAAGCACGTGCAGGGTCTGGCTGGGTGCAGAGGTTGGATGTGGTATGGGATGGGCCTGTGAGTCCTTATGAATATTTTTAAGCATTTTAATTTTTTTCTATTTTGAAGACGTATACAATGATTTCACAGCATATAAAATGACAATAAAAGAATTACTTTTATTATTTAGCTGGGTTACAACATAGAAATTTGCCAATAGCATCAGGAGGTAGATTTGTAGAGGCACAGCATGTACTTGAATATATATACTTAAGATCAACCTTGTCACTTGAGGATGGTGATTTAAAGAAAACATGGTTCATCTATGTTTTATTTCTTAAAAGTTCTGGGGATTGTGACTAATGGGAAATCTATTTTTATTCTTATTTTTGCAATCCTCTTTGCTAATAATCAAATTTAAAAGCTAATACCATAAAAGCCACTGTTTCTGAACTCAGCATTTTCATTTTTTTCTGGGTCTAAGACTAAAAAAGAGCATAGCAAAAGCATTCAAAACTCCTCACAATGAAAATATGGGAACTGAGGTGCCTGTCATTGACTGGTCCTTTGTTATGTGAAGTCATGGCCAGAAGGTATGTATAATCCCAAATCCTATCCCTGTGGATGCATTGTGGCTTCTCCATGCCTACAGCATCTTCAACCAGCCATCCTCTTGGAATCTGAAGTTATGTTGGGACTCAGTATGTAGACAGTTATCGAATCATCCAGTTTCATGTCATAGTTCTCTACTATAATGTTATTTTATTTTTATTTAGGTTTAGAAACAGAATCTCTAATTCTGTCCTGGAATTAAGTATATAGTCAAGGGTAAACTTGAATTTCTTCTTTAAAAAATTGAGTGTGTGTGTGTACAGATAAGAAAACAATTTGCAGGAGTCAATTCTTTCCTTCACCATGTAGGTTCAGGGGATTGAACTTCTGTCAGCCATCTTGACACACTGAGCCATCTCAGCAGCTTGGACTTGAGCTTCTGACCCTTTTTTGTCCAGTTTCCAAGTCCAGGGTTGCTGATGTGTGCTGCTGTACCCATTTCATGTGTTTGGGGCCAGGGGTGGAATCCAGAATTTCATGCATGTTGACACAAGCACTCCATCTACTGAGCTACATTTTCAACCTGAGAGGGTGATTTCTAATAAACATTTGGAATTTTTTTATTTGCATCACTGTGTCTCACTGAAGTATTTACATGCTGTATAAATGTGTACGTCAATGTAAAAATGTCATTTTATTTACTGAATACATTTTGAAAATACTGTGGTGACTCAAAACTCTACCGTCCAAGAAATAATGTCAATGACATCACCGTGTGCAGGCAGAGTAATCAGGAGCCACTACCTTGCATACAAAAAAGGCACTTGTCCCATTGTCCCAAATGAAGATCTTCCAGGCAAATACCTGTCCCTGAAATTCTGGAAAGGTACTAAATAAATGAGAGGCAAGTGCATTAAAATGACAGAGCCTACTGGGACTAGGGACGGCCTACCACTCTACCTTAGTTTGGCAAAACTCCAGTGGAAGTATTTTCAGTTCTGCTCCTATTAATATAGGAAAGGAAGGATGCCTTCCTAGCCAGCAGAAGAGAGGTCAGAGGAATACCACCACTGTCCAGGAAGTTAGAATGGGTAATACAGTAATGGCTGCTAAAAGCCATTCTCCTCTGTTCTCCAATTGTCTTATCTAAAACACCAGTCACCTGGCAGGAAGTTTAGATTACTACTGTTTTTTAAAAATTGTTTACTCTTTGTAATCACCCAAATGTGACTCGGTGAATTTCAGTAGAAAACCATTTTCTGAAATCTGCAAGTAAACTTGCTAAAACTGGGAAACTTGCTTAACCCCATTAAGATAGCTGAGGCTTGAGGACGGGGGCTGGGTCATTCATCACTATGATAGCAAACTGTGACCTCCCAGTAGAACATAAACCTCTAAGCCCACTGATGGCATTCCTGGCTTCAGGTTAGAATTTATGTTCCCTCTCTCTAAACTGTTTGACTTGGATAACAGATGGCGGGCACAGCGGCAGAGTCGCAGAGTGAAGGTGCTTATTTAAGTCTCCATTCTCTGAAGCTACGTGGATGTCCTGATAAGCCACAGAGCAAACCTCCGACATTCCCTTGTTTTTTTTAACCTTAGGAATGAAACTTCATTTTAGCTCTATGATTTTTCAAGTCATTTAATGAAAATATTGTTTAGTTTCTAACTTTGATATTCTTTTCAATTTGACAAGATGACAGATTTTAATTATGTATAACTAATTTTTACTGTTACTTATTACAACTAATTGATTTTTTTAAATCCAAGTTTAGCTACTATGCTCTCAAAGGTCTGAAGAGATTACATTCTTAGAATTCTTTTAATTCTTGTAGTTTCCTTTTGTTCGAGTCATCACATAGTGTTTCCAATTTAGCTAACTCTTCCAAAATTTTCTAAATAAGTTATCATTTCAAAAGAACACATTTTTATCTTGAAATAATATCTTTTTCACATTCATTTTAATCAATCAGACAAATATTTAAGTGTATGTCTACACATCATGACATAGGTTATAGAAAAATGGGGAAATGAGACAAGATTCATAAAATTCAAAAGATATAAAAATATACAAATATTCATAAAACTGTGACTACCATTGATTTAGTAGCTGGCATTAAGTAGATTTTTACTTGGACAATCTCTGTAGGGCTGAGTGTTATTGGCTCATAAAAGGTCCTCTGATTCATTCTAGATGAAGGTTCTGAGGCTTAGAAAGCCAGAAATGCGAGGGTGTGCTATGGTTTAAACATGATTTACATCCCAAAGGTTCACATAGTAGAAGCTTGGTGTGAGTGGTGGGGAGACCTTAAGAGGTAGAGCCTAATTAGGGTGTTTGGAGTGTAGCTCTGAGAAGCCATTGTTATTGGCTTTAGGAACAAGCTCAGCTGACTTCTTGTTTCATGTTGGGTCTACCTTCATGATATCATGAAGAAAGCTAAACCCATGCTTCCCCTTCATGGGATCTCCACTGTGTAGACTAAACCAATTTCCTATGTTTATAAATACCTAGTCTTGGAAATTTCATTATAGCCACAGAAGGAGAATAGCAACTCATCTGTGATTTCAAGCGCATTCTCAGGAAGATCATGCATGAATAAAGAAGCATTTGCAGGCTATATGACAGAGATCAGTCAAAGGAGACACTGTAGTCAGAGTGTCAAACACTTAGTGAGAAGGACAGGATTTAGACCTCACAGAAGACACCTTGTGCCTTGAAAGTCAGTAGAAGGGAAGGGATCTGGAGGCCACTATGCATATCCTTTGAGAGGTTATTGTGGGTGCTTTCAGGAGGACCTGGAGGAGCTGCTGAATCTTCCCAGCTTACATCTTGGTTTCCTTTGTCAGAGTAGCTCCTTAGTTCTAAGACAGAGACACTCTCTGGCATTAGTGCTGAGACATAGTCACTCTCTGACAGACATTAGTGCTGAGACACAGTCTGTTGCACGAGGAGGGTGGCTGTTTGTTCCCTCCTGGCCACCGGGCTATCTTACACTCAAAATAATCACACAGAAACTGTATTCATTTAAACACTGCCTGGCCCATTAGCTCTAACTTCTTATTGGCTAATTCTTACATCTTAATTTAACCCATTTCTATTAATCTGTATATTGCCACATGACTGTAGTTTAACTGGCAAGATTCTAACCAGTGTCCATCTCAGGCAGGAGATCCATGGCATCTGCCCCTCTGCCCTTCTTCCCAGCATTCACTTCTGTCTACTCTGCCTACCTAAGTTCTGCCCTATCAACTAGGCCAAGGCAGTTTCTTTATTCATTACCCAATGAAAGCAACACACAAACAGAAGGAACTCCCATACCAACAGTCACTGTGACATTAGTGCTGAGACACAGTCACTCGGACATTAGTGCTGAGAGACAGTCACTCTCTAACATCTAAGTCCCCTACAAGGAGTAGGCAGTCATTTAGGCTTCCTCTATAGTGTTTGTTTATGTTGTTTTTAAATTACAAAATTATGTATTTTATGTTAAAGCATGGTATTTGGTTTGCATATGTATGAAACAGTGAAGTCCAGGCTGTGAACACATGCAACCCTGTCCTTTTGTGGTGAGACTGCTTCAAATATCTCCTACAGAATATGTCTGTCCAACCTCTGACACCATCACATAAATATGACAGTGGCATTGGTGGTTATTCTGGGAAGCATAAGGGCTGCAGGCTTTCACTGGTTGGGCACATGGGCTTTAGAGTGCACACAAGGTCCTGGGGTTGGATCCACAGCAGCAGCACAAGAACAACAAAAATCTCTTTTAACAATGTTTAATAAAAAGAGTCCATCATTACTTGTAGTTACCACATTGTACAGTAAAGTCTTTAACTTCAGTGACTTTCTTAATGCAACTAATTAAATGTGAATAAACTCAGATAATTAAACCCTTCCAGAATAGAGTCACACAGATCCAGTAGGAAGGCTCTGAGTACTTAAGTGGCAGTGACAAAAATACCACTGTTGTTTTCTTGTTGTTGTTGTTGTTCTTCTTCTTCTTCTTTTTCTTCTTCTTCTTCTTCTTCTTCTTCTTCTTCTTCTTCTTCTTCTTCTTCTTCTTCTTCTTCTTCTTCTTCTTCTTCTTCTTCTTCTTCTTCTGTTGCAGAGGAGCTGCTTATTCATCCCAGCCGCCCAGCTAGCTTAGCCAAGAAATAACCACACAGAAACTGTATTAATTAAATCACTGCTTGACCCATTAGCTCTAGTTTCTTATTGGTTAATTCTTACATCTTAATTTAACCCATTTCTATTAATCTGTGTATCGCCATCTGGCAGTGACTTATCAGGTAAAATTCCTGGTGTCTGTCTCTGGCAGATCCATGGCATTCTTCTGACTCTTTCCTTCTCCCAGGATTCAATTCTGTCTTCCCCGCCTACCTAAGTTCTGCCCTATCAACAGGCCCAAAGTAGTTTCTTTATTAACCAATGAAAGCAATACAAAGGCAGAAGGACCTCCTATACCATTCTTCTTTTTCTTTTTCTTCTTTCCTCTTCTCCTCCTTCTGATCTGGTGTAGGAGGGTCCTTCTGTATTTGGGTTGCTTTTATTGGTTAATAAAGAAACTGCTTTGGCCTTCTGATAGGGCAGGACTTAGATAGACAGGATAAAGAGAACAGAATGCTGGGAAGGGGACAGAGTTAGAGAGAGCCACCGCCATGAAGCTCCCAGGTCACACACCCTGAATCTTTCCTGGTAAGCCACGAATCGTGGTGACACACAGATTATTAGAAATGGGTTAAACAAATATGTGAGAGTTAGCCAATAAGAGGCTAGAGCTAATGGGCCAGGCAGTATTTCAATGAATACAGTTTCTGTGTAATTATTTCAGATATAAGCTAGCCAGGCACGGGGCAGTAGGAACCGGGTGGCCGCCGGGACCAAAAGCAGGCCCACGCGCCTCTTACAACACTCTTCCTTTTTCTTCTCCTTCTCATTTTTGTTCTGTTTTATTTTTGAGTCAGGATCTCCTGCTAGACTGGCCTCAAACTCCCTATATAAATAATAATCTTGAACTTTTGATCTTCCCATTTATACCTTCCAACTGCTGGAAGTACACGTGTGTGCACCACATCTGGTTTATGCATTGCTAGGAATGGACCCAGAGCTCCATACATGTAAACAAACTCCCTGACAACTGTCAGGCACACTAACTCTCCTCTGTACTATCTTATCCAAACCATTGTACTGTCTGTGGACTGGTGCAGTAACTCCTGCACAGACCTGTCCTCCACCTGTTGCCTTGGCAGCAGCTCAGAGATATGCAAACCAAATGAGCGAAACTGAAAATCCTCCACTCTAAGCCTGTCTTAGCCACTTATGTAATTGTGTAAAATTAGATCTAAAGAGTTTACAGAGTGTCCTTGAGACTTAAGTCACCTGTCCTCATTTATTCAGATAGACCAGGTTCCCAACACCCTTCCTTTTTCTAAAACAAGGAAGCATTTACATTCCATCCTGCTTAAAAGTCATCTTGTCAAAGAATTCCCAAGTAAGCATCCTGTTCTCTCAGTAGGATAGTCATGCAGGACCACCCTTGTGCCCAGTACACCAGCATCTGTGGGCATGTCAGGAAGAAAGACTGTGCTGTTGGCCAAGTCCTTGCCCTCACTTCCAACAAGTCAATCCAGAGGAAGAACACTTTCTCAAATCTTGGTAGTCAACAAGACTAGCCCTTTCATGGAGGCCTCATATACTCCTTGCACACACACACACACACACACATACACACACACACACACACACACACACACACACTCGCATGCATGTGTGTGTATGTGCATAGTGAGCTACATGTATAACCTAGCCCTTACCAATATGTATGCTTAATAACATAGAAACTTTATTTAGTTTTTAAATTTAACTTTTACTCTAATTTTGTGTGTCTGCACATTTCCTCATTCATGTGTGTCAGCACATGTTCATATATGTGCTCATGTGTGTGGAGACCAGAGGCTACTGTAAGGGATCCTTCTTTTTTTAGTATTCATATTTTTTAATTATTATATTTTGTTTTTACTGTGCTATACATTTTTCTCCACTCCCCTCTCTTTCTCCCCTTTCTCCTTCTACTCTCTCCTGTGACTCCTATGCTTCCAATTTACTCAGGAGATCTTGTATGTTTCTCTTTCCTATGTAACAGGAATCCTTCTTGCTGGCTTTCTATCAAGTACTTTTAAAGCACTTGTTTTCACTGAACTTGTAGTTCTCCAATTTGCTAAACCAGCTGGTCAGCAAACCTGCCACAGGAAGCCACCTGTCTCCACTTCCCAGCACTGGGATTACACGTATGCAAAGATTACAAACATTTTTTTATGTATATTTGAGGAATAGAACTCAGGTCCTCAGGCTTGCAGAGATTAAGGCATGAGTAGTGGCTCTCCAGCACCTGAGATTTTAGTGTACTCCGGGTCAGGCAACTATCACCTTGTGAGCAAAATGTAGGTATCTGCTGAATAAGCCAATAAGATTAATATACAGGTGCATAGGAAAGAATGTTGTAAAAGGTTTTAGCATAGAAGTTCAAAAATTATTTAAGATATCCAGGTTTGTGAGGCAAGAAATAAACCTAAAACCCTCAATGAAAGCAACATTAAAAATAATAGGTTGTTAGTTAAAATATACGCTAGATGTATCTAAATCTGGTTGAAGAATATACAGGCCTCAGCTGTGCCAAATCTTACATATGTTAATTCAGGGTACTTGCTTTAATGTTTGTTCCAATCAGGCATATTATAAAATGACTGATTTGTTTTAAACACACTTAACCAAAGAATCATACTGGAAGGGGTTTTTCTTGTGTGGTGGAGGTTTTAATTCCAGTGTTTATAACCTACCACAGGAAGAGACTATCCCATAAATTAAGCCTAGCAGTGAACTTGTAATCCAGCACTCAGGAGGTGAATGAAAGCTCAATGGCAGCCTGTGGTACAAAGACCCCAAGGCAAAAACAAACAAAATCATCTCTAACCATCTATTTGAAAGCCTGATACAGCCCTTGAATCAAATAACTGATGAAATACAAATTTTGATAGCTAGGCCATCAAACCAAAAGGCAAAGATCTCAAGCAATTTATGGAATTTTCACAGGAAATGAGGAGTTAGGTGGACCTGGAGTAGACTGAGTCCATGTTCTGTGGACCACAGTACAGCACCCATTCTTAGGAGACAAATGTTGTCAACCCTTGTTTGCTGTAGGGAATTCCTTCAGCCAATAGCCTTTAAGATACCAGCCCACTTGAGCGTGGCCTCTTATACTATAAATGCCAATATAAAGCATGTTCTCTCTCTCTCTCTCTCTCTCTCTCTCTCTCTCTCTCTCTCTCTCTCTCTCTCACTGTCTCTCTCCCTCTCTCTCTCCCCCTCCCTCCCAGCTTCTGGATTCAGTTCCTGTTCCCCGTTTGTGCAGAGGACTGTGATCTGTGAGTCTACCCCTAAATAAATAACCCTTTACTATATGCAATTCTGAGCTAGTGTGAGATGATTTTATAACTTCCATTTTCACTTTTTTGTATAAAACACTTACCAGCTGCTCTGGAGGCTGAAGGCTGGCTTCCTGTCCCTGTTACTTGTGTCTTTGGGAACAGAAATGGACACGAGCTACCATAGTCTTGAGAGTCATATCCACATGGTTCTCTTTCCATCCCACCTCTTCACAAGCCTGGAGCTAGGAGTCAGGGAAGTGTTAAAGGAGGCTGTTTTCCTCTACATGATGTATTTCTTAACTTTAATCATAAACAGCCTGGTATTGGAATAAAAACAGACAGGAGGGCCAATGGAACCAAATCAAAGACCCAGATATCAATTCACATACCTATGAACACCTGATTTTTGACAAAAAAAGCAAAAAATATAAAATGGAAAAAAGAAAGCATAACAAGTGGTGCTGTCATAACTGGATATCAACACGTAGACTAATGAAAACAGACCCATGTCTATCACCATGCACAAAATTCCAGTCCAAATGGATCAAATACCTCAACATAAAACAACCACACTGAACCTCATAGAAGAGAAAGTGGGAAGTACACTTGAATGCATTGGCACAGGAGACCACTTCCCAAATAGAAACTCAGCAGCACAGACACTGATAGAAACAATTAATAAATGGAACCTCCTGAAACTAAGAAGTTTCTGTAAAGCAAAGGACATGGTCAACAAGACAAAATGGTGGCCTACAGAATGGGAAAAGATCTTCACCAACTCCACATCAGACAGAGGTCTGATCTCCAAAATATACATTTAGAAAGCTAACTCAAAAGCTGTAGAAATGACTCAGTCAGTAAAGTGCTGGCCTCAGAAGCACTTTATTGATGCCCAGAACCCACATTAAAAGGTCAGATGAGGTGGTTGGTACCTGTAATCCCAGAAAGTGGAGATGGGTGGATCCCTGGGGTTTAGGTCAGCCAGCAAACCTGCAAAACTTGATCAAGTTCTAGGCCAATGAGATACCCTGTCACAAACAAAAAGAGAAAGTCTCCTGAAAGGTTGTGCTCTGCTCACCACATGTGTGTGCCCACACAATATCCTTCCATGACTATGAATACAAACATATAACACCAGCACACACTAACACACACACATCCCACAGTTGTAGAAACAAAGCTTTTATTGCCCTTTGTGTTTGTGTTAATTTTTTGTCTTGTTTTTTGTCAGATTGACACAAGCTAGGATTATCTTGAAAAAAGGAACCTCAGTTAAGAAAATACTTCCATAAAATTGTCCTGTAGGAAAGCCTGTGGGGGCATTTTCTTGATTATGTCTGATATGCAAGGGCCCATTCCACTGTGGGTAGTGCTACTCTTGAGAAGGCGGTCCTGTGTAGGGACCAAATTATACAGGCCCATATTCCTACATTGTCTGGCGGTCAGAGAATTCTGAGCAACCTACAAGGTGTAATTTGCACCTGCCACACAGATGGTGGTTGCCTGGCTTTTGATAGTAAAACAACCTGACGCCATCCTAAAACAAGTGGTCAGGATATGCTAATGTCATTCTGCTCCTTTTATTGTAAATTAGGAGGTCCCCTGGAGAAGAGGGGCTTATCAGTCTATGTGGCAAAATGGGCATGGTCATAGACCAAAGACATGACAAAACAGGCATAGGTATAGATGTGGCCTAAGTCATTCCCCTGCTACCTAGGAAACAGATACTAATGGATTCCCCCTCAGTTTACACTTTGATATAAAAGCTGTTTGGAAAATAAATGTGGGTGATTTTCAGGATGTGAGTTTAGGACTTTATGAAGGATCACTGAAAACTCCCTCCAGATGCTGTCGTGTGATAGTGCTTCATTTATTCTCACACCTCCACTCTGGTATGAGAAATGATTTTTGTCAGGGCTGGTCCCTGATAGTCCTGGACGGCATAAGAAAGCAAACTGAGCAAGCCATGGAAAGCAAGCTTGTAGGCTTCCTCCATGTTCTTTGCTTCAGTTTCTGCCTCCAGCTCTGTGTTAGTTTTTGCCTTGAGTTCCTGCCCTGACTTCCCTTTGTGATGAACTACAATTGTAAGATGAAATAAACCCTTTCCTCCTAAACTGCTTTTGGTCATGGTACTTACCACAGCGATACAAAGCTAAGACACCTGTTTATGCTATAGGAAAAAAAAAAAAACTTGTCTCCCAGGTCAGCACAGATGCTAATTGGCTGATATCTACAGTGCCATAATCTTTCAGACTAAAACAGAGCTATACAGGCTCTAGCTAGGACCGTGAAAAGCTGTCCTAAACCCTCAGGGGATACACTCACAAGCACACATGTAGACTGCACTGAGCACTCAGCCCCAGTAGCACTGGTGAACAGGAAGGTCAAATTAGCCCTCATTAGACCTCATTAGAAACAGAGCAGGCTTGGCTGCAGTCAGCCTCCCTAATCTGGTTTTAATTCCTCAGAAACCACATATTGGGAAATCATAGATGTTCTTCAGTACGGAGTGGGAAGGAGGCTTCTGTGAGCTGTAATTAAAAGGCGATTCGTTCCCCACAAGCATTTGTATGTTCTATTGCTAACTCTGAGAGTCATCCAGGTGAAGGCAGGACCTAAATCAGTTGCAGGTGTGAATGACTTTGCTATGCCCGCTGTTGCCCCCAGAGGCGGAGGACAGCAAAGTTTATCATCCTGTTAACCCCACAATTAACCCTCACCAGATGTCCTGCTCATCACAAGTGCACCCCCACAACACACACTTTGATTGTTGATGGTTAATCCCATTACTCAAGCACATACTACAGAGGCTGAAGGGGATGTGATGATCATCCACACTTTTGGTTGAGAGAAAGGCCATTTGCTTTGCTCAACTGAGCAGTGTCTTCAAACCAGCTGATGAGCAGCCATGGATCCTGTGATGGATATAATGTTGAACTGGGCTTCTCACTAGTGCATGTTCCTCACTTTCATGCTATGACTGCTTAAGCATTCTATTTATGGAATACCAAATCAGTCTCCCACTCTCAAATGAGGATGGAGGGGTAGGAAGAACACAGAATGTTCTGAGTTAATTAAGTGACAAAGTATCTGGTTTTACACAACCTTCATCCCTTTCAGATTCTACGGCCTTGCCCTTTGTTGGTTCCCACAAGCATACTTGAGTATTTCCATGGGAAATATTCTATTTGTTCTGTAGACTACATTTGGTGTTAACATTATAAGAACTTGGTGTGTCTTTTATTCCACTTGATTTTTTGTTGTTTTTGCTTATTTTAAAAAGACTTGTTTGACTAATAGACTAGGACATAATGATATGGAATCTGATCACTTAAGTAAGTGTATCCACAGCTTGGTATCTCATAACCATTTCTCTTTCCTTCCTTAAGAGACGATGTTTCTTTTGGCAGAAAGACAAGGAACATCCCTAGCTGCCACATCCATGCCCGTCACCCCAGAAGGCCAGTGTGGGTTGACAGTATGTCACACTGAATCCTTACTTACAATGTAGGCTGACTTGTGACACAGGATCTCTGGCTTATTGAGTGAGCAGGATTTGGCAGAGGCCTCACAGGGAAGGGGACTGAGGTTGGAGGCTGTGAGTCAAACTCTGGTACACCCCACTCTGCTCCCTTCCACCCACTGCTGGAGCAGGTCAGCCCCTGGGCTCCTTCTTTATTTGTGGAAGGCTCACTACTTGTTATAGAGAAACAGTCAACCCTGCTTACTGGCTTCCATAGCAGTGGAATTCTGTATCTGTCATCACAGATACAAATACTGCACATCATGGGTTCAAGTCAATGGTCCAGGTTTATGACTACAGAGTCATCCTCTATGAGCAAGGAAAACTTAAATGACCACGTCTTCCTATGTGGCAAAGATGCAACCCAAAGCAGAGCATACTGGATCCTGGGGGTGCTTGTCTATGGGGAAGGAAAAGAGTTTGGATAAAGGCCACACAGGTATGGCTGCTCTGAGGCTCAGGTGGTAGAAGTCTGTCTTATCTAGCATGCAAGAAGTTCTGGGGGCTGTCCACAGCACTGCAGAAATAGGGCTTGTAATACCATTGTGCCTAGAAGGTGGAGGCAGCAGGATGAGAAATTGGAGATAATCCTCATTGCATGGAGAATTTGAGGTCAACTTGTGTTACATGAGACCCTTCCCCCATCAAAGGAAAATAAGAAGGAAAGAGGAAGGAAGGGACGGAGAGAGGGAAGTAGAGATAAGGAAAATGCATCTTTCTTTGAGCTTGGGGAAGTGGAAGCTCAAATCCTGTGACTCTCCCCAGTCAGCTTCACCCATTCAGACTCCATGCTTCTCACCTGTCAAATGCAGGAATGGATGGGATCCACAAGTCAAAACCAAAGGAAAAATGCAGATGTAGACTACAGTGAACTGAACTGTAGACTATGAGTGAACTGAAAGGTGTCATTTTCATATGGTTCAGAATTAGCAAATACATGGCAATACCACTGGTTTTTATTTCCCCCAGAGTGCTCTGATGTGTAATGGCACGGTGAGGCATCCTGAAGAATACAATGGTGGAGGAGAACTATGGTAGGCCATTTAGAAAGGTGGGGAACAGAAGGGACAGAGGTTGCCTAGTTCCTTGAAAAACCTTGTCAGGTTCTCTGACAGGAAGCCCCCACACTTTGACATGATTGTATAATAACAAAGGTGGGGATGAGATGAAGTAAAAAGCTAAGCTCATGAAGTAAAGCTTAGAGATCAGAGGTACATATGGGTTTGCTGCCCCCTAAAGATGTGTATATGAAATAAAAGATGATATTGTGAAGGGAAGAATTGATATTTTGAATAAAATAATTGATATTTTGAATAATTTGAATAAAATAATTAAATTAGTCTCCTGATTCAAACATTTCTGGTGGGATTTTGTATCGGCTGTGTCTCATGCAAGCTTGTTCTTAGTCAATGACCATGAACTCAGAGAAGCAATGCCCTCCACTATCCACCCACCCACACACCAGGTAACTGTAAATATGTGTTTAAAAGTCATTTAATGCAATGTTGGAAGTTATGGCCTGTGGATGAGAAAAGGGGGTTCCAGGTCAGCCAGACTGATGTCTGAAGTCCTCACAGCTTAGAAGCTTCTAAATGACAGGGTGGTCAGCTCCTAGATCCCACTTTGAGTAGCAGGCCAGAGTCAGACTAAGAGTAGGAGGGAGTCAAATTACTGGGAGGATAGTTCAGATGGAAACCACTAAGGGGTGGGACTTTGAGGACAAAGAAACACAAGAGTGAGGGTGCAGACTTGAGGTCCACTTAGCAGGTCCAGTGTAGTGGATAGACAGAAACCAGATGGAGCACAAGACCATGCGTGTAGTTACTGGATTGGGTCAGGTGAGATGACTCTACAGTCCATGCTGGCTCCAGATTTCTAGGCCACCATGAGACTTAAGTACTTTCTGTGGATTCAGTCTTTCCCAGATCCAATGTTAGGCCACCCTGGGAAAGAACTGTTGGGCAGTGATTTCCAGCTTAGCTTTGGAGCAGGAGCACTATGAGACAAGACAGGGCACGCAGAAAGGCACCAAGCCCACAGACTAGCACCCTGTCTGTCAAACATCTTTACTTAATTAGCTTAATTATCTTTCTCTAAGATCATAACATTTTAATATATAATTCTATCTTTTTAGAAACTTAAAGTTGAATTAAAACATACAAAGTAGGAAGAAATAGCTATACAATATTTTTGTAAAAACATTTGATTCTTCTGGTTCCTTTTTTCCCGAAAATATCTTCTTGTCTCCATTAAAGCTATGAGTTTAACTTACAAATTGTTATCCCTAGTAGTTCGTTACCACTTGCTAAGAGATAATCTGAGTGACAGTGCAGGTTCAAGGAAATTTCTTCCCTGGGTGCCACAGAGGGGCATCCTCCCTCATCAAGCTCTGGTTCCCCTATCTGCCTTCTTTCCTCTCCTACTTAATCTGAAAGCAATTTATGTGAGGTACGTGTGTTTTCATTGCCAGACTGGTCAGTGCTTTGGTTCTTTGAATGTTCTCATAAAAGATTCTGAAAAAAGGATCCAATGCACATGAGTCAGAATGGAGGCCTCTCTGTTGTTCTTCTTGGAAAAAAGACTATTTTCAGTTCTCTGGGTTAGTTTTATAAGTGATAAAAACTCAACTCCACTGGACCAGAAGATACTTTTGCTGAAACCAATGAGTGATTTAATGACTTCTGATTGTTCTAAGTGTTCAAAACCACAGACCCAAAAAGCATCTCCTCTAATATTCCTAAACCCTTAGTTCAGCAGGACACCCAAAGCTCCATGTCAAAGAGTTTTGCTTCTAAAAGATGCTATATGTGATATCTATATGGTTATATTCAGGAAATACTTGTATTGTTAAAGGTCAAACCTATGTTTACTAAACCTGAGAACATAACAGTCTCATCTTCTTGGGTGTTCTGAGGACCTGTTGGTCCTTCCATGACTACAGGACACATGCAATAGTCATAGTCACTCTTGATGTGATATGCAAATTGATTGATTGATTAGGACTAGTAAATGTAGTTGAGTATAGTGACACATACCTTTAATCCCAGCACCCAGGAAACAGAGGCAGGCAGATTTCTGTGAGTTTGAGGCCAGTCTGGTCTATATAGTAAGTTCTAGGACAGTCAGAGTGACATAATGAGACCCTGTCTAGAAAAAAAAAATAAAAACAAAAACCAAGAACTAGTAAATACTCCATACTGAGACATAAGATGAAAAATTTTTGACAGGTTGATGCATATTTTCCTGTCTGTGTTCAGTA
Source organism: Ondatra zibethicus (assembly GCA_004026605.1). Lineage (NCBI taxonomy): Eukaryota > Metazoa > Chordata > Mammalia > Rodentia > Cricetidae > Ondatra > Ondatra zibethicus. Next base: position 119,278 of record PVIU01003336.1, on the reverse strand, counting down.
ACTGTAACAGTTGCCATCTCCACATCCCTAGGGTACAACACAGTGCTTCAGAAAATGTTTTCTGTGTGAAATGGCCATACACACTGCTGTCACTTCCTGTCGAAACATTCAGAGATCAAATAAGTACAATGAGCTGCTCCTGATAACTAGACTGAGACCGATGATGGCTGATCCAAGCCATTTCTTATCAAATCAATTTTGTGCTTCATTTTAAAATCAATCAATCAGTCAACTGATTGATTGATCATTTCTAACCTAAAAGACCGTGGTATAAACCTTAGTGAAGTAACAACACAAATAGGCACATGTTTCAGACTGTCTTCTTAATTTGGTGCATTTGATATTTTTAGAGTATTTACTTAACCAAAAGAAGCACATGAAAAATGAGAGGAAATGGACATTGGTTGGTATTTTTCCCAACTTGTTCCACAAGCTTTTCTGGACTACATAGCTTAAAGATGTACTTTTAAATTGGATAGATAATTCCAGATAAATTTAGTAAAAAGAGGAAAGAAAAGAGTGGCTAAGACTCATCCTGTCTTTTAAAATTTGTACATAGATGCCAATAAAACTGACTTGAGATTTACTTTTAACCAGATGTATTTGAATTTTACTCTTTCATGAATCTGGAACAAGGAAAGGAGTGAAGCTCACCACTCAGTCTGTTGTTACTTCAGTTGGATTCCCATGGAGACCTGCATCATTACAAAGCTCCATCATGTAGGCTGACATGCTCCCTTGCACTAAGACACTATAAAAAGCTGACCACATCCATGGCCTTGGCAAGCCCTGGTGCAGCAGCCAGAATGCAGTAGAACATTTGGTTTCTTCTAAAATGGAAAAAGTGGTCTGGGCTCCAGTTTTCTTTCTGGCTCTTCTGAACATACTTCTGCATTTATTCTTCCTTAAGCTGGAAAGTTACTGGAGTCAGTCAGCAAGCCAAGCCCTTCTCTGAATTGGCTACATGGGACATACACTTGAACTTGAGAAAGAAAGCCTGCACTATACCCGAGGTCTCCTTCCAATATCCATAGCATATATTTTATGATTCCCTCCTCTTTAGAAGCAATGCCACTTTCTTTATAAATGGGTTGGTGTATTTTCTACTTGAGACACATAAAGAAAGTCAACAAGACTCAGTGCATCCAGGTTTTAAATGAATTACATTAACACAGTTTTGAAAATTTAGAGACAAGAGAGTTAACTGATTATATTGTTTGACTTTCTGTTACTATAAGTAAATACCTAAGGCAATTAAGTTATGGATGTAAAAAGACTTATTTTACTTCACTGTTCTGGAGGTTTCAACCCAGGACTGAACAGTCAATTGGTTAGGTTTTTGCAGGAAAGAGATACAGGCTGGGGGGCAGTGGCACATGCCTTTAATTCCAGCACTTGGGAGGCAGAGGCAGGTGGATCTCTGTGAGTTCAAGGCCAGTCAGGTGTACAAAGCTAGTTCCAGGACAGTCAAGACTGTTACAAATAGAAAACCTGTCTTACCCACTCCTCTCCGTGGTTTTCATGGGAGACACCATGAGAGCTGAACAGGAAGAGAAGGCTGGTCTGGCTTCACCATTGTCTTGTGATGAATGTTCCCAATAGTCTAAGGACCTTCCAGGAGGTCATACCTTCTAATATTCCACAGCTTTTCCCACTGGAGCCACTCTGGCCAATACCTATAATATCACACTGATGATTTCCAAAAATTCAAGAGTACATAAAAGTAAGCTTTATCACATTGAATTTTGCAGTGATATCTTAGCAACAATATCAGAAACATAGTCAACATAAGAAAGGCAAGCTGGACATCATATGATTGTAAAATATTTGTTCATCAAAAGGTAGTATCAGGGCTGAGGAGATAGCCCAGCAAGGCATGCAAGAAGACCTGAGTTAAGTCTCTAGAGCTCATGTAAAATGCTGGGTAGGCATGGTGGTGTGTGTTTATAATCCCAGCTCTGGAGAGGCAAAGACAGGCAGACTTCTGGAGTTAACTGGCCAGCCAGCCAAGCTAAACCAGTGAGTCCCAAGCCAATGAGAGACCCCACCTCCCCAAAATCTGGATGTCTACTGGGGTGCAAAATTTGAGATTTTCCTCTGGCCTCTACACATGCATATGCTACTGCATACACATACACACCTTCACATCCATTGCTCCCCTACCACCACCAAAAGATACTATTAATAAGATAAAATGCAATCCAATACCACAAATGAAAGAAATATTTATAAATCTAATATATATAAATATATTATATCTAATATAGATTAATATTCAATTCTAGGGAGACTTTTATTACTCAACACTGTCTTACTTAGGGTTGCTATTACCATGATGAAGCAACACGATGACCAAAACAAAATTGGGAAGGAAATTGTTTATTTGCCTTACACTTACACTTCACAATCTATCATTGAAGGAAGTCAGGACAGAAACTCAAACCAGGCAAGAACCTAGAGGCAGGAGCTGATGGCCTAGAGACCATGGAGGGGGTGTTGCTTGCTCACTTGCTCCATATGTCTTGTTCAGCCTGTTGTCTTACAGAACCAGGACCACTAGCCCAAGAATGGCACCCTGCACAAGAATGAACCCTTCTCCATCAATTACTAATTAAGAAAATGCCAGACAGACCTTCCTACATCTTATTGAGGCAGTTTCTTTCTTTTTTTTTTTTTTTAAAGATTTATTTATTTAGTTTGTTTACAGTGTTCTGTCTGCATGTGTGCCTGCAGGCCAGAAGAGGGCACCAGATTTCTTTACAGATGGTTGTGAGCCACCACGTGGTTGCCGGGAATTGAACTCAGGACCTCTGGAAGAACAATCAGTGCTCTTAAGCTCTGAGCCATCACTCCAGCCCTTGAGGCAGTTTCTTAATTGAGGTTAGCTCCTCTCAGATGACTTTAGATTGTGTCAATCTGGCATAAAACTATCCGGCAAACACCAATAAGACAAGGAGCATAATTCCAACACAGAAAGAAATTTGAGTAGATATATAAATGAGTGGTAAGTATATTAAAATATTCTTCACTCCACTAATTATTGTAGAAATATTGATCAGTACTACAGCAAGACATTACTTCACACCATTGCCATGTGACTACTATAAGTAGTCACAAGACCTTCTGGGAATATTGGAAGGGGAATTGGAAACAAGGACTCAAAATGACATTTTTATTCCTGAATTTATAACAGTACTATTCAGAGCACCTACAATGTGGAGGCAGCCCTCTCCTTTATCAATAAAGGAAATGTGGCAGATGTGTGCATCAGAGTGTTATTCAGTGTAATTAATGCTGTAGCATTCATGATACTTGAGAACATTGTAAGTTTAAAATGCTAGTTACTTAACAATAATCGTTGTGTGGTTTTGCTCACATGAAGTACTCAGAACTGTCTAAATCATGGAGACAGAGATGGACATTGGACATCTCTAAGAGCTAGGGAGAGGATGAGACAAGGACTCACAGCTTTGACTGTGGAATTTAGTTCTGTGAGATGAAAGAACTCCAGAGATGGATGTGGAGTGTGATTGGATAACGACATCAACTCTGTCAGCTGAAAGGAACTATACCCTTAAGAGATGAGATAGTAAATTTTAAGTAATGTCTGTCTAAATACAGGCTTTTTCTTTTTGGACACCAACCAGCTCCCAAATCATGACACGGAGATTTCTTATTAGTTATGAATGCTCGGCCTAGCTTACCCTCATTTCGGGCTCTTTTAACTTATTTTAACCTGTTTCTCTTTATCTACCTTTTGCCTCAGGGCTTTTTACTTTTCTTTTCTTCTGTACATCTTACACTCACTGCTTCTCATGTCTGGCTGGCGGCTTCCAGGCTTCTTGTACCAGGCATCCATTTCTTTCTCCTTCTCTTATTCCTTTTAGAGCATAGATTCTACATCCTATTTATTCTTTCTGCTTGCCAGCCCCATCTATCATTTTCCTGCTTAGTTATAGGCCATTCAGCTTTTTATTAGACTAATCAAGTGTTGTAGGCAGGCAAGATGAAACAGCAACACATCTTTCCATAATTCCTAACAAATGCAGCATAAAGAAATGTAACATACCCTTGCATTGTTAAACAAATACAACAGAAACAAATGTAACACACCTTTACACAGTTCAAGTAATATAAAGTAATAGTCCATAGCATAAAGAAATGTAATACATCTTTACATAGTTGAAATAATATTTCACAACTGACAATAAAAATTATTGAATCGTCTGATGTTAAATAGTGAAAAGTACTATTTCTAATTCATTGTTCATTACTACTTATAATCCAAATTCATGCACAAAGAGTTACTTTTAACTATTTTCAAGAAAGTAAGCATCAAAGGGTAGGCAGAGATGAACAACTGTTCTGCTTCTCAGTGGAGTTACCTTGAGAGGACTCTTATTTTAGTCAAAGTTATTTTGCTTTAGCATAAATTTCTATCAAAATACTTCTTTGCAAATAGTTTCAAAACTCATGTAAAAATTATTTGAGGCTTAAGGAGGAGGTTCAATGGATAAAAACACTTGCTACACAAAAATAAAGACTCCTAGACTCTATGTATAAGTTGGGTGTACTGTTCAAGCGTCTGGAATTCCAGTATTCCTTAACACAGAAAGACATGAGGAGACAGCAGAGTTCTCAGAGGTGAATAGGCCAGTTAGTCTGGTGAGAAAACAGAGAGGCCCTGACACAAAGTAGTAACTGGAGATCTATACTTGAGGTTTCCCTCTGACCTCCACATGTGCATTGTGGTCTACATTCATGAACAAGAATGAGCCCCCAAATGCAGGCACACACACACACACACACACACACACACACACACACACACACCCTTAAGAAGAAATTATGAAGCTACTTTATCAGAACATTTCTGTTCACCTTGGAGGTGGATTGTGGACTCAGAGGAGCATGGAACCATTTAGAGCTGAACAATAACTGAAAGGAAGCAAATTGGAAACAACATATTTTGATACAAAATATGATTTAGATTTAACTTCCCACTCTCCACAGATTCTCAAAATGATTTTTCAGTTCCATACATAGTCGTTACAATCACAACATAGTTCTTAAGAGATGTTTGAATGGCATTTTAGTTGGCTCTGTCTACCACTGTTTTTGTTTTGTTTTGCTTTTGAGACAGGGTGTCATGTAGCACAGGCTGGCACGAAGCTCATGTGTAGCTGATGATGACCTTGAAATTCTGATCCCTCTGCCTTTACCTTCCAAGTGCTACAATTACAGGTGTGCATCATCACGCATCCTTTATGTGGATCTGAAGGGTCAAGCCCAGGGTTTCTGCATGTTAGGCAAGCACTCCACCAGCTGAGCTGTGTCCCTAGCCCCATCATTGATTTTTGATGCTGTATTTTTTCTTGTTTTAGAGTTCTATTTGATACTATTAAGATCCTTACATACATGTATGTCATATTGATATACTTTATGATTATCATTTACATTTATAAATTGCATAATTATAAACTTGTCTCTTTAAGTGAAATATCCCTTTCAATTGGCAAGTCAGTAGAGTGAAGAGAAGGTAGCATTTTCTCCCTTCACTCTGTCTCTGTCTCTCCTTCACTCCATAATGCCACATCGTCACATGGCTGTGTAGGCACTTCAGTTTTACTAATGCTCACTTTCCTTTATGCCCACTCTCACCAGATTCTTTTTTAGTTATAAAAGCTTCTGTGTTAGTCACATTGTCATTATTGCCATCTGTCATTTAGAGGACATTATCCATGCCTTTAAAACTGTACCAGATGACTTCTGCCATTTTGTTATATTAAGAAAACCTGTTTTAAAGCTTGTAGAAAGCTATCTTAAAATATCACACACACACACACACACACCATTGAATTATCATATGCAGCCTTTGTGCTCAGGATGACGATTAAGGGTTGGCATAATGAAAACACACTGAAATATAAAGTAAATGTGTGGGATTTTAAAAAATTGAACCTGCAAGGGAAAAAAAATCTGGGATTGAGATCCTTTGACTACTCAAAGGGCTACAGAAAATATCTAGACTTCAACACTGAAGTAGCAATTTTGGGAAACAATGAGAAGTGCCAAACCCAGAGAAGCAGAGTCCCCTACCCAGTACTGCCAGTCCCCAACACAAAAGCACTGTGATGCTTTTGACCAGATGAAGTTGTCGAAAGAACTGATACTCAAATTGTTGGGTTTTCCAATATTCTTTCTTTTATTTGGGAATGAGGGCAAATAATTTTTTATGAAAGTTTTACACACATTTAAAAAAAAGTGAGTCTGTTTGTGATAGTGCACACCTTTAATCCAGCACTTGGAAAACAAAGGCAAGTGGATCTCTTGATGAGTTTGAGGCCAGACTCATTTACACAGTGACTTCCAGGACACCCATGACTATGTAGAGAGATCTTATCGAGAGAGAGAGAGAGAGAGAGAGAGAGAGAGAGAGAGAGAGAGAGAGAATGTTGGCATCATTCCAGAGGATTTCCATGTGCTCCACCCCACTTCTCTCACCATTACCATAATACAAAGTGACCGTGTTCATTTATTACAAGTAACTGACCAGTGCCAACTCAGTTACTAGGCTGGAGGACACTTCACTTGCACCTCCTTACATATGCCTAGCAGTCTTTCCGAAGGGCCTACATACTGTGTAGTCAGTATGTCTGCTTTGGCCTTGCTGGCTGAGACATTCCTTATGGCTCTTGTTTTTTTACTAGCATAAGCTTTACAAAGTGCTGGAGAAATATTCTGTAAAACACTCCTCAGTGGAGCTTGTTTTTGCACTTTCTTGTTTGTTTTTTATTTGCTATTTCCCATGGTGTTCAGAGCCTCAGGCCTGTGTGTTGCAGGCATGTGCTCTAACACTGGGCTAAGTGCCAAATTCTCTTAGTTGGGATTTGTATATTTGGTTTCCTGATACCTGCACATCACTTATTTAACTACTAGTTTAATTTCTGGGTATTGAGTTGTCCATTCTTGTTGATAGGGAGAAGATCAACTTTGAATAAATGTTGTGTGCTCAGTCTCTGCTATGAGCCTTTTACTTACAAGTCAGTTCATTTTCATCTACGTGTAGAGCCATGTTTCAGCTGCCTGCCTTTACTGCAACACCTCTTGTGTCATGGCCTTTATAGTATTTTATAGTATTGCCCGGATTCCATTTCTGTGGGGATTTTTTTTCCTCTCAGAGTGATTGCTAAGCAGTTTCGTACAATAACAGCTACTATGTTTACTGTTTGACAAATATCCTGTTGCCCACATTACATGTGTTAGATCTGGCTTTCACAATAAGGACATTAACAGAGGCAGACTCAGTTCCAGGATGAGTTGCCACGTATGTTCCTCCATCCAGGAGGAGTCAGTGCACCTGGCCCTCACATCAGGGAGAGCAGCTGCACATGGTTCTTTAGGAACCTGGAGGCATCCAAATTGAAAGCATTTCCTGCCTCTCGGGAACCCTAGAAATGTACTTACATGTCTCTTTCCCACCTTATTTGTTACATGGGATGAGGAAAATAAAAACCTCCCACTAACACTCCAACAATGGCTGCTTTTGTCTGGTGTTTTGTTTATATAAAAGGAGGAAAGGAAGGAAGAAAACCTTGGAATCACAGAAGCCAAGGAGGAGTACAACCAACTCTACATTTTTATTCTATCTCTTGCTGGTACACATTTTAATAAAAAAATTGTACCATTCAAAATTCCATGATAAAATAACATTAAATATTACAGGAAACAGAAATGGAGGTGTAGCTCAGTGGTAGAGCTCCCACTTAGCTAGAAACGACCATACCCAGTCTAAAGTTTAGGAGAAGCTCTGCCATCTCATTCTCCCCAGTGCCATGTGGCACCTCATGCTAATTTCGGGACTGTGTGAGCAGTGACCTCCTCCCCAGCACTCCTAGGCCTTTACAGTTTACCGAAATAATCCAAATGAACTTTGGCTCCCAAGAATCTTGTCTTAATCACATAGCTTTGACACATAATACAATGGTCACAGGTTCTGGGGATTAGGAAGCAAATAAAAAGGAGGAGACTACTTCTCCACCTCCCTGTCTCTTACTAGGGTGAATCTCATTCATTCCCTCTGCGTTGTCACTGCCAAAAGTACACTAGGTTAGATGACCATTTGGGAGAGGAACAAAGGTCAAGTGTCTGCTGGAAGTCTAGTAAGGGTATGTGCAGAAGTTTCACGTCTTAATCTTTGTCCATTAACTTTAGCTAATTTAGGAAAAAGAGTCTTTGCAGTTGTGATTAAACTAAGGATCTAAAAACGGAGATTATTTTTTCTTGGATCATTTCACTGAGCCCAACTGTTGCCCTTGTCTCTTTATGAGAGGTTCAGGATACTGGGCACAAAAGGAGGAGGAAGAGGTCATTGGGTCCTTGAAGTATATACTGGAAGGTTGAGGCTGCAGGCTAAGGAATGCCAGCAGCCTCCAGAAGCTTAAGGAAGCTGGATATTCCCCACCCCCACAGCCTCTGAGAGAGTGCACCCTGATTTTATCTTACTGACTCAGATCATATACTCTTAACTCCAGATCTGCATAAGCAACAGTTCCAATATTTGCTACTAACGTATTACAGTAATTAGTTCTATCAGCCAGCAACAATACACATTCTGTCCTTATGAAAAGAACATTGATAGTGAATGACCTGCCCTTAGTCATGAGTTTAGTCATTGGCAAGAGGCAGGCTTCCCCAAACCCATGGTGCTACATTGCCTCTGCAGCCCTGCTTGTAGCAAGCATCAAGTTAGAGGATTGTCATCATATGACCCGTGGGTTTGGAGAGCACTGGAAAGGATCAGGATGTCATCAAGGTGGAGATGAAGATGAGCAAAAGCTGAAGGGAGGCTGAAGGCTGAAAGGAAAGTTCAGCTCTGTGGAGGTGGACACCTGCTACTAGAGAAGCAGAAAGGGAAAGCAGATGCGAGTGGTAGTCTCTGAGAAGGGAGCCCATGGGGAGATGGTTAAACAGGAACTGGAAGGAAGGGCTGGGCATGCAGCACACTCTGTTGGTATCTGGAAGGCCGTGGGTTTGCTCCTCAGCACTGGAGAGGGGGTGGCTAGAAATGAGGGAGGAATGAAGAAAAAAAAGGAAGGAAAATAAAGTTTCACTCCAAAAGTCCAACTAGCTATATATTTGTGATTTGTGTGATTTTCTGTATGTGTATTATATTCTTATATGACCCTACTTTAAACATGCCTCAGGAAAACTTAATCTAAAAATGATAATAACCCTCTATGACTTCAGACACAGTGTAGAGTTGAAATGGTGGCAAACTTGAAACACTCTGTAACAAACAGAAATAAATAAATGAACACACACACACACCAAAAAAGCTGCTCTGTCCGATGCCAAAACACAGAACATGCTGTGGAAGAACTCTTTTTGAGTTCCAGGAGAAAGTCTGTTTTGTAAATACCCAGCATATTTCTTTATGTTTAAGCCTTTCCCTTTGCGTGAAGCCTAGGATTTATTTTTCTAACTCAAGCATTTCTTTCTTTTCTTTTTAATCACCCACCTCACGATGTTCACAAATATCTTGTGAATGTGTTCTTTAATTTCAAAAAGTACTAATGTCTGATTTGTAGGTAGTAATTTGCAAGTTCACAGTTTATTCCTATTTTTAAACCTTTATTGTTTCTGAGCTTCTTTTGCCCCTGGGAGCTCAGTTTGCATTTTAAAATCCTGGAAGGTGCAGATTGAAGTCGAATCTTGATATTGTTGCTCCTGTTGGCTGCCCAACCTCTTGTTCCACTTTCCCCTTGCATCTTTACCTTTAATATTTTACAGATGATTTTCATGATAAATACTTTTCATAAGCCCTTGGGAACACTTTGTTTTGTTACTATATTATACGTGATTAGTAAATGTTTTACTCATGACTGCATTTTTAAACATTGTTTTGTCCCATAACTGAAAGGTGGGAGTCTTGGGGTATGTACAAATGGAAGAATATAAGACCAAAAAATGGTTTTCTTCCTTACTTCTGTGGAAAATATAAAGAGGCACCTGTGAAAATGTAATCTCTGTAGCTAGAAAATCAAAATGCTCAAATGCCTCAACCTCTCCTGCCTTCTCTCCACTCCCCTCTTCCCCTTCCCCTCTTTTCCTCTCCTGCCTTCTATTTCCTTTTACTGATATGATTTTATTTAACCATATAATTGCTGAGAAGACCCAGTTAGGAATCAGCAACCATGGTTCCACTGAAGAAAATAAAACAGCTGGAGATTATGTAAAGTAACTTGGTCTCAGAAAAGGGGCTGATGAGATGACTCAAGGAGAGCCTGCATCACAAGTGTGAAGATGTGAGTTCAAATCTCAGCACCCACATTAAAAAAGCTGAGCGTGGCTGACTGCACCTCTAATCACAGTGCTGTGAGAATTTGAGGCAAAAAGATAACTGGTCCTGATGGTCCCAGGTATAATTCTAGGTTCAGTGAGAGATCCTGTATCGAGGGAATAAGGTGGACAGTGGTAGAGAAGGAAAGCCAGTGTTCCCTGGCATGTGTTTGCAGGAACCAGTACAGTACAGTCATGTGTACAGTATCATATCCCTAAACACACACAGAAAGACAGACAGACAGACAGACAGAGAATTATAGTGACAGACACAGAGAGGAGAGAGACAGAGGCAGAGAAAGACAGAGACAGAAACAGATGCACACATATACAGAGGCACACAGGCACACACACACACAAACATTTTAGTAAAACAAATAAGTTAAAAATAAGTTTGTAAACTAAGTATAGACACTGTTGTTGTCTGTGCCAGTATGTGTGGCTGCTATAGCAAAAATAGTGTAAGTTGGCCACTTCCAAACACACATCTGTTTCTATTCTCTGAAAGCCACAGGACAAGCAGACACACACGGTCAGGCAGGCTTCTCCTCCAAGAGCTACACCCTGCCACATCCTTGTATGGCAAAAGGACCCAAGGCCACTCATTCTCTTGGGCCTTTTGTATGTGGGGGAAGGGATTAGTTAATTTTCCTGTTGCTGTGATAAAAATGCTCTGAGGAAGCAAGTTAGGGGACAAAAGATTTATTTTGGCTCACAGTTTAAGGATAAGTCCATAATAATAGGGAAGTCATGACAGCTGGTCACTTGTCACCTGGTCAGGAAGCAGAGAGAGATGAATGCTGGTGTCCAGCTACAGGAATAGAGATGGGCGCATTTAGGACAGGTGTTTCTGCTTTATGTGACTAGAAAGTCCAGATGCCACCTTAAATCAGAGTCCCTCACAGATCTGCTCAGAGGCTTGCATCCTATGAGATTCTTAATCCTGTCGGGTTGACACTCAGCACTAACCATCACACCGGCTGAGTCCATGCATGAAGAAGCAGCCATCCAGATCTAAGGACCCCGTCATCTAAGAAGACCCAAACAAACTGTGATGGAAGAGGTAGATTACCTTTGAGTTGGGATTCACTGGAGAATCAGAATGGTCTATGGAGTATAAGGGGTTCCCTTTGAAGTTTAAGTGAGCTGCAGAGGGTCTTAGTCAAGAGTTATTTATAATTGAAATAGAAAGTCACTTGGACAGATGATTGATTGGTCTAGCATCAAGCATCCCACACCATACCACCACGATGGGAAAGAGCTTGACTTCCACAATCTGCAGAATATTGCATCTCAGCAAAAGACCTTCTTTGGACCTGTCATAGAGTTTCTTGAGATGTCACAATAGTCCAACGTGGAATCTGTGTAGCCATGTGGAGACATTGCTGAGAAATTCCACATCTACCAGAGGCCATACCACTCATACCACAAATCCTGTACTGACTCTTTTCTTTCTATAATGCTCAGAAAAAAATGCCACACATTTATGCCTGGCAAACAGAAAAAAGCTTGTGGTTCCTGGAAAAACAGCCTTCACATGCAAAGAAGAGTAAGTCTCCAAGGAAAGACAAGAGGCCAGAGGAATGACTCCATGTCTTCACCCGCAACCAGAGAAGGAAAAGTGAAGCACAAGTGGCAGGTTAGTCCATCCTATTAGCCATGGGACTTAATGGGCTTGTTATTTATCTTGCTTCCTCCTGAACACTGAACATTAAAGGTACTTTAAAGAAAGTATTTTGTTATAGTTATTGAGAAGAAAGTTTGTTTACTGTCCCAATGACTTAGCTTAGGGTTTGCTGTCCACTGCTACTGTTTATGTAACTGTGTATAATGGTATTTTATTTGAAATAGTGAAAGACGAACTATAAATTTTGTAAAGAGGGAAATATGATTTTTAAATGTGATTCTTTTATCTAACTCAGTTAATAATGAATAAGTAAGTATGAAAAGATAATCTAGATTTTACTTTACTTTTTTTAAAGACAAGGTCTCACTATGTAGATCTAGCTGATCTGGAACTCATTCTGTAGAACAGGTAAGCCTTGAACAAACACAGATTCACCTGCCTCTGCCTCCCAAGTGCTAGGATTAAAGGTGTGTGTCACCATACCCACTTAGTTTTATTTTACTCTTATATTTTCACTTTTTTAGCTGCTTTCAAAGTTTGAGAAAAACATAGTTTATTTAATTTTAATTATTATAGTTTATTATACACACACATATATATCTTCCTCTCTCTCTCTCTCTCTCTCTCTCTCTCTCTCTCTCTCTCCACACACACACACACACACACACACACACACACACACACATTATGTGGATTCTTCTAACACTTTATGTTATAGTGTTTTGGTTGAGGTGCATAGGAAAGAAGAGTGTATTGACATATTGCTATGCTTGTGATAGCAGCAATAGAAAGCAATCACAATCAACAGCACATTTTCTCCTGGGTTAGTAGAGCTCTGGTGTGCCTTTGAGCATGTGCATAGTTAATTCATTACTTAATATTGAGCTGTTTAAAACACTGAGGGAGGCAGTGATAACCTTTAAGAACCACTCCTGTCCCTTCTGTTCTCAGCACTGGTCCCTTCTGCTCTAGCTGTCAGGATGAGTGAATAGGATGAGAAGAAAGAGAGGTCATGAGCTTGGGAACTTCAGGAAAGAAGAAAAATGACTTATCAAATACAAACTAATTACCAAGATAGATGGTGTCATGTGCTAGCTGCAAGCCAGTGGTTGCTCAGGAAACATCCAAAGCATGTAATTTATTTATTTTGAGTCCTTGGTGATAAACAGAATGTTAACTGCAGCTGGGAGCCAGGGCAGTCACTATGTGTTGATAATTAACAAAGGAGTTAAGGGTTAAGGGACAAGTCAAATGTCAAAAGTCTCCATAACTTTACCCTTCTCACCCGAAACTGATCTTCAAACTGAGTCTCCCTCTTTCGCATATTTTTTGAAATTTCTCATATCTGTCCTATTAAATGTTATCCTTATATGTCCTATCACATTAAGCTCATTTTCTCCACCAAGCTGAGTTGAAAGAAGTTCAAGGTCTTCTGGAAAGTAGCATTTTGTCTGAAATAAGCTAACAAAGCTCTCTAAAATTAATCATGTTAGAAGGTGTCAGGGTGGGGAAGGAAAGTGAAGAGTCATGGGTAGATGGACTGGAAAGCCAAATTATTTCAGAATACAAGGAGTCTAAAAGAATGAGTCAGGAGCCCTGGGTGGCTGCCAGGGCAAAGAGCAGAAGTCCTGTCGATTTGCATCCCTCACTGGACCCCATCAGGAACATAGTCATCTCCTGGGAGAAAAGTTAAGGCATCAGGTTCATACCTCCATCCTGCAATGTTGTGCACTGTAGGCTTCTTGGAACTTAAAACTCACTTAAAGGAGTTGAGTGTTAAAAACTAAAAACACCATTCTGTTTTTCAATATCTCCCTGACAACTTTTCAGAGCATGTGAAGAATTAACCTGAGAAGAGTTTGCTGTTGCTTGTGTGAGATCCGCTTTATTTCTTATTCTGTGCATGTATGTGTCTATGTGCAGGTAATTGCAGGTGTCTTTGGAGTGCATAGGCATCAGGTTTCCCAATCCTGAAGTTACAAGCACCCATGGGTGCTAGGAACTGTGCTGAGTTCTTTGAAAAATCACTATGGGCTCTTAACCACTGTCCCATCTCTCCAACCCCCATTTAATTTTATTTTATAAAATTTATTTCATTTTTTATGTGTGTGTGTGTGTGTTCTTAAGTTTATGCATGCATACAATGTGGCCAAGGATATCACAAGAGGGCATTGAATGCTCCAGAACTAGACTAGCTTCAGGTGGTTGTGAGTGGCCATGTGGGTGCTGGTATTACATGTAAGAGCAGTAGCTTCCTTAACCACAGTCATGGCTCCAGCCACCTCTTCGATCATTTTGTTTTTACTTAACTAGCAAATTTACTTTGCTTTGCTCAGTCTATTCCCAAGGTAGTGCGTGTGGGAAGAACTAAAAATATGGATTTTTAAAAAGAATTTTAAAAGAGATTATATTTTATTTGAATTACCACTATGTGTCTGGTGGGTATGTGCACTTGGAAGCCAGAAGACATGGTTAGATCCCCTGAAGCTTAATTACAGGTAGCTGTGAGCTACCCTATATACATGCTGGGAACCAGACTCAGGTCCCCAGCAAGAACAGTAGACCTCAATGCTGTCAATCACTTCATCATCTCTCCAGCCCCAAGAATCTGACTTTACTTCATATTCTATGCTTTAAACACCCTTTACTCACCACGTAACTTTACTATCTTGTTAGATATGGTTACTTCTGAAAAGATCAGCCAAGAAACTTTACATTCTAAATACTTATTTGTGAAAATATACATAGAGTCCATTTTATTCCTAAATGCAATTTCAGAAGGTTTTCACCAGTAAGTTTGCTTTGATAACAACACACATGTTAAACAATGTTCTACTGTGATCCAGTCTTCACACCCAGCCACACCCTGACCAAAAAGTCATAGCCCTCTCATCTTGTCAATGCCTACTAACAGGCTGGGGCTCCTTTAGCTATTATTGACTACTGGGGTGAAAGCCAGCTCAATAGTCCACAATGTTAGCCTTCCCTGGACCTGAGGAAAAGGCTCCACAAGACAGAAGAAGGGCTGAAATCTCTTGAAGGGAGGAACTCAGAGTCTTTGTGCAACAGTGCTGAGGACACATGGCAAAGCCTGCGATGCCACCAGAGACTCAAAAACCAGTTCCCCGCTAGGAGCAAAGGGCAGTAAACACTCCTTATTTCTCTTCCAAGGTCCCATTCAAATGAAAAGTTCAAGTGAGATTCCATACAGGATGGGGTGGGGAGATGACTCAACTTATAAAGTGCTTGACCCGTAAGCATGAGGACAGGGGTTCAGGCCTGAGAACCCACGTAAAAATCTGGACATGGTGACACTCACTTGTAATCCTAGAACTGGGGAGACAGATTGTGGATCCCTGGGGCTCAGGTGCCAGTCAGCCTGTGCAACTTGGTGAGCTCAGGATTCTTAAAGAAAGATACCAGAGGTACACACACACACACACACACACACACACACACACACACACACACACTAAAATAAATTTTAAAAAAAGATTTCAGACAAGAGATGAGAAGAGAAAATAAATGATTGTGACTGAATCTAATAGCATCCTGGGTAGGTTATAACCTGGAGAAAATTCAGTTTAATTTAGAGCTTTATAGAAATATGCCTTTTCCCCAAAGCCCATGGTCCCAATCAATGTTATTCACAAGGTGGTTAGGACAAAGCACACATTACCACAGAGACTAATTAGTAAACATCCTCATTTGCAGGTTGGAGCAGATAATTAATGCTGAAGTAAGGAAGTGCAATGTTCTCTTCCTGTGACAGTCAGTTCTTAAACAGAATGTTAAAGACACCTACCTAGCTAGGCAAATTTGATGAACTGGAGTGTGCTCAGTGGAGAAACTCTTCCCATGGGAAAAGAGACACTGCTAAAGAGTAAAAAAGAAAGCCAGAGAGCCTCAGAACCCAAGTCCACACACTGACTCCTTTGTGATATTTTTTAATCATTTTGATTTGATCTAAGCTTATTAAACTGAATGCCGCAGAGTGAGTGAGTTTCAAGAAGCAAGTAGGAGGAGAGAAGGAGTTACAAAGTTATGCATCCACTCCAAATAATTCCAAACCTAGCCCCTGTACAGGAGGTGCTTCTATATTTTAGCATCATAAATTGAAGAGTAGCAACTTCTAGCTAAGAAAATCAGCAACAGACATCCTTTGCTACACTTGCAGGCTTAGAGGGAGGGATGAATATGCTTTGTCGATGATTTTCTTAATAGAGTTTAATAGCTTCCCAACATACGTAATCTCTCCCTCTCTCTGTCTCTCTGTCTTTCTCTCCTCTCTCTCTGTCTCTCTCTCTCACACACACACGAACTATTTAAAATTTAGTAAACTCCTTTTGAAAAATAAGAAATCCATACTCTTAAGTAAACAGTTTGTAGTCCTGCCCACTATGTGGCTAGAACAAAGAAAACTAGGTGAACATGCCTTGAAAGTTCTATCAAAAAGTGCTAAATCCATCACAGCATCTGATTCCTCTAGGATGATTCACCTCCCCTCCTTTCCTCTGCCTTCCTCTCCTCTTGCTCCCTTTTTTCTTCTTTCTCAAATCTTCCCCCTCAATCTCCCTCTGTCCTCCCTTTTCCCCACTCTATCCTTTTCCTCTTATTTCCCTCTCTCCTTCTCCCTCCCTTCCTTTCTTCCTCTCCTTTTCACCACCTTTCTCTGTCCCCATCTCCATCTTTTTCTCTCTTCCAGTTTGGTTAGCCTTTATTACACCAAAAATATAAATTTCATTTCTATTCTAGGCCCATCCATCTTATAGACTATACCAAACCACACTAACCTTTAATGACAACTTTAAATGATAAAGGAAAGCACATTCTTTTTTAAATTACATTTCAAAAACTCTTTAATTTTGCAAGTTCCAATGAAATGTGGAGTGAGCAGGAAATGACTGGAGAGAGAGCAATGATTTCTCTCTAAACAATGCTGTAAATTACTTAGTGAATTCCCAAGTGTGCTTGGCATATGACTCAATGCTGTACCACGATTTGCCATAGAAGCTTAAGATGCAAATGTGAGCATCATCTGTACTTCATGTTTTTATATTGTGATGTACATGTATCCTCTCCTTATGTAGTACATACAATTTCCTCATGCCATATGTGCAGATAGCCCAAGCTTGTGGAGTGAGTAGAATTAAAGTTTATTCCAGCTACCAGAAGCAGACATAAGAGGGAGATAATATCTAATTTGTTGCTGTAAATTTCCATCCATCTTTCCTGCTTAACCTGACAGCTAGCTTTCTTTGAAAATTAAAAAGATGACTTTTGTCCTTAAGTTCTGCTTCAGCATTCCAGTTAGTGCACATACTGTCTTATCAGAATGATTGAGGAGTCACCAAGTTGATGGCATTTACATTCTAAGTACCTTGCAAAAAGAATGCTTTCTGTCTAAAAACCACTGTTGTTCTTGGCATTATCTAAATCTGCCCACGCTGTTAGATTAACTTTCTGGAGATGCCCACAACATTCATGTCATCAGTCAAAACTGCTCAAGTGTAATGGAAGAGTTTCTGTAGAAAGACACTGGCAGAAGCTGAGACAACATCAGGGCTTCTCTCACTTCCTACACCCAGGTGAGGAATGGCAGGATCCCAGGGCTGGAGAAGATATTTACTGCTGTCCCTTGGATTGACTGGTAGTTCAGTAATTATTTTTGTCCTCCACACAGCTACAGGAAGCCTGTTCTGAGATCTAAGGAAGCAGTAAAATCAACAAGAATGTTGGTAGAGGATGTTGTCCCTGGGCACTGGGGAGGACACTGCAGTTCATACGAAGGCAGTACCGACATCATTCTACTCTTTCTGTTCAACAATGTGAAGGAACACAGGCCACCAAACAAAAGGGGGCACAAAAGGGCAAAAGTATGTGGAAATATTGGCCACCTGCATGTGAGATGAAGGGATATGGTAACCGGATTCAAGCTACCAAATTCAAAAATTACATGACTCCATGATCCCTGTGACAGGATCTCTGGAAGGAGAAAGCCAAGTAGCTAGATACCCCAGGGTCAATTTTCAAGGACAAAGGAATTAGAATGGGTACAACAACATTCTCAGCTCAAGAGAGCCATACTTCCTGAAAAGCAGCCCGTCTCTCCCAGGTTCTCATTCTGTGTGGCTCTCAGCTCTGCATAACAACTGTCCTCACCTCACTTTACCCCTCCACCCCCAGTCCAGCTCTGTTACACCCCACCAGACTCTGGATTTTAGGAGTGAAACCATCTCCAGCAAGACTTTATCTGCTTTTCTAGCACACATCACATCCTTACACTGAGAGTTTTATGAAGTTGCAATGATTTATGTGTGTGAATATGCATGGGTATGGACACCTATAGTTGTATACATATGTGTGTATTGAGGTCAATAGTTAATCATTGATGTCCTTCCTTATGGACAACCCCACCTCCCTTTGTGAGACAGGACCTCACAGGTTTGGTAGGTGTGCTGGAAGGGGAGCAGCAGAGATCCATCAGTCTCCATCTGCCCAACACTGGGATTAGCCATGCACACCATTCCACTTGAGTTGTTATGTGTGGGTTCTGGGGATCCAACTAAAGTCTTCATACTTGCCCAGCAATCATTTTACCACTAATCCACCTCCTCTGTGCTTTACCCACTACACCAACTCCAAACAAATTAACCACTGAGCCATCTCCTCAGCAATAGAAATAGGATGATGCTGATTTTTTAAAAGCCCAAATTGGTTTTGTAGACCTTGTATTATATTCAAAATGTTCTCTTTACAGAAAGTTATATACTCACTCAGTTTTCTGCTTTATTTCATTCGAGAATAAAACAATATATCTTTTGTCCAATCATACTGAAAAATAATATGAAAAGTACTATTTCTACAACCCAAAACATAAAACTATAAAGAGTTAATAAAAGTGAATAAGGAACAGTTATATTTAATTTTAAAAATCTTGTTTTATGTATATGTCTGTTTTGCTTATATGCATGTCAGTGTATGTGTATGCTTGGTGCTCAAGTGTGCTGGAAGAGTGTGTCAGATACCCTGGAACTGGAGTGTAAGACAGCTATGAGCTACTATGATTGCTTGGAATTGAACCTGGGTACTCTTCAAGAGCAATATGGAACCTGAGACATCTCTCCAGACCCCTAAACATACTTTATTATAGCAAGTTCAAATCAAACAGAATATTTTCTTCTAGGTAGTCTAAAATAGTTTTGAAAAAAATCCCATGTTTGTAGAGTTTCTTAAGATGTTTTAAAAGAGGTAAAACAATACCAACAAAATAAAAATAAATGTCAAGGAAAAGCAGGGAAAATTTTCAAAAGCGTATGCGTGGAAAGAGCCAGTGCTTCCCCTCACCCTCAAAAAGAACAGTGGGGCCATCTGTGCCCACTGATTGGTGTCTTAATCTCATGGGCTTCTGTGCCAGAGACCAGGGATATATTAGCAACAAAGATTTGCTGCCTTCTGTCCTGAAGCTTGGGAGTTCAGGGGCAGAGGTGAGTAAGTTCCCTGATAGTTCCTTGACTCAGCTTCCCCACTGATGGCAGAATCCAAATGCCTGACTCCCATCACATCACTTTCCTACTTGCGACAGACTGTTGACTTAGGGACTCTCGGGACACAGACACTTAAACGTGAGCAAGTAGGTAAGTAAAGTACATTTTCTTAGGAGCACTGCCATTTGACTTGGATATATCAAGAGTTTTACATATTTTCATTCCTGGTTCCTCTTCAGTGTAATGCATTGCCTTTTTAATATGTTTCTTATTCTTCACCCCAAAGGAATAATCATGGCTCCTCAAGCTGTATAGGCATCATCCCTCTAAGTGGAATATTGGGAGGAATTTACATATAACCTCCAATTCTCCCCATACAACAGCAGAAAAAAAATTGCCTTACAAAAGAGGGAATTGTGCTTTGGTTGCCAAGGAAATCAAATGAAACTGATGGAGCCAAGAAAATAAAGCTGATAGAGACAGACCCCTGCACAAGTGCACTTAGCTTCCCCAGGCCAGTGCTCCATGGTATCCTCCATGTCTCTTCATAACCAGGACAATGCCTGCATCCTGCTATGATAGTCAGTGTAACAGCACCTGCCTTGCTGTCTGCCTTTCAAAAATCAGCCTACATATTTGGAGTTAGGAGACCTGAGAATCCCAGGCAAACATCTGATGCCGTTTTTCTCTGTTGTGCCTGGCTGTGGTTCCTACTTCCCAAGATGTCTGTGAGAGATATGTCCAGAGTGACCATGGATGGACCTCAGCAGTCACAACACCTAAGAGACATGCAGAAGTGAAAACTGTTCAATGGCTAACATGAAGTAATTTTGCTTGAAGCATTTTTTTCCTGTGATTTCATACAAACACAGTTTCAGAACATGATTTTTAAAATCAAACTTCTCAAATCTTTTGAATAAGATTTGCAAAGATAAATAATTGTAGTTTTCTTTGGAGGAGGATATACAAATGAAGAACATGCAACAGGATAGAATAGGAACACCCTTGCTTGTCTTATTAAGTGTGCTTTCTCACACTTTATCAGACCCAGGGTTTTAATCTCCACAAAGCTGCAGTTAGGTGGAAAGAATGAAAGTTTGTCATTGACATAGGAAAATATTCTTTGGATTTGTAACATCTGTCTCCATACTCTATGTAAATTTGCATTCATTTTTCCTTTTTTGAATTAAAACATTTTTTTAAGACAGTATAAACCTGGAACTTGCTGGCCCAAGTTAAAGACTAACTTTAAACTTGTCACCTGTCTACCTCAGCCTCCCAAGTACTAGGATTACAGGGATTCACCAAGACCTCCAGCTTTAGTTTCATTAATTATTGGTGACAGTGACAAAGTTTTCAGTGACGTACTGTGAAGCACATTGGCTATTTTCAGCAACTTATTCCAACGCAAATCCATCACCTCACAGTTTGATTTCTGCCCAATGAAAACACTAATATTCCCACTTCTTGATTTCCAATGAGAGGCAAGTTTATGTTGCGTGTGTGGTTAGTGTTGCCGTGGGTCTAAGCTCTGGGGACTGAGTCTTTGGGACAGTCAGTCCACATGGAAACTAGACCAATGCTAACTTTTCACTTTTCATCTGAAATTGCTGACTATATTCCCTGGACAACTAAAAGATTAAAATGTGCCTTTCTTTTATGTAACATACTCAAATGAGCATTTAGTACAGGAAAGGAAGAAAGAGAGGAAGGGAGGGAGAATATAAGGTGGAAAATTAGGAAAAAATGATAGAAGAGATCAGGAGAGGGACCTAAGGGAAGGGAAGGAAGAGTTGATGGCATAATTTAAGAAACAAAAGTCTACTCAGGCCATCCATATATGTGTCCTTAAGCGTTCAACCTTTTCATCTGTGACACTTGGATGCCATGCCCTGAACACCTCCAGCATCTATCCATCCCTTTCACAGTTCTGCAGGCCGAAGCCCCAGAGCTGATAGAAAAGATATCACCCAGGTAGAAGAGTATGGTGAAGACTGAGTATAATTTTCACCTAAAGATAAAACTTCTTGTTTCTGTTCAAAGATACTCAGTTGATATCTACCAGACAAAGAACTGAAGAGAATATACATCTGTGCACGAAAATTTGAATTGAATTGTGCTTTCAACTGTCTGTACTGTAGTGGGGACAACTGTGAACTACTAGCTGATCACATCTCATTCTAGTCTTCAGTTTTCCTGTCTGATGTCAGAACTGGACCACAAATATGTCTAACATTATCATTGCTGCTATTTTAAGACAGGATTTCATGTATCCCAGGTTGATCTGAAACACAGTATGTAGCAAATGATTACCTTAAACTTCTGATACTCTAAAATCTACTCCAAGTGATGAAATGATAGGGGTGTGCCACCACTCCAAGCCTACATGATGTTGGGGATGAAATCCAGGGCCTCATGCACGCTAGACTATCATTTGAGCTATATCTTCTGTCTAGAATCTGTTGTCTCTGGCCTTTATTCTTCACTCTGCTGAAAATACCTCACTCACTCTGTGCACTTACCCAATGCACAGATGATCTTGCTTGATGGAATCTCAATGCAGTTTAATTATAAAAGGAAAGAGGAAACATAGGTAAATGGGGAGATACATAACTAAATAATAAATAATAAAATGTTTCATGTATGACCTAAATAGGTTCATGAGATAAGAACAAATGAGTGAATGGGAGACAGCTCAGGCCTGCTTGTCAAGACCTTGGATTCTGCATTAACATAGCTGTGAATGAATCTTCCAGGCTATGGGCAGTTGTTCAAGGAAGATGTGGGGTTTGAATACATCTTATCTTACTTTGGTAGTTGATCATTAGATTGCATATTTTGTGTATCATGTTGGGATCATCCGGCATTCCCATCAGGTTTTCTGTAGGGGAATTCAGGTTAGAAAAGTTTCAATTTTTGTTGAATGTCTGAACAGTAATATTTTAAATGGAGAATATGAGACACTGCCTGACTGAAATGGAAAATAGGACAAATTTTGGACAACTGTTTCCCATATTGCCTGAAGAGTAATTTTTGTGACTTGTCATGAAAACTACTATAAAGTTTGTTTTTATAGTTTGCTTAGCCTATCTTATTAGAAAGTGTCGCATTAGAAGGTGTGCTGGAACACCCCAGGCAGAAAACATCCTCCTTGATGGGTGTTTAGAATTTCTTGGAGACATTAGTCTCTCTAGTTTCTCTAAGGACTCTAGTTGCTCTTTTGACAATCATCTATAGAGTCTTCATCAAGAATCTAGAGGCATCATCGTTTCTTGTATTTACCTTCACTTTTGTAGGGAGATGAGATTAGTTGTTGTTTGGTTGGTTTTTATTTTAAGATGGTCCAGTGAGATGTTAATAACAAGGAGAGTTTCATTGACTTATAAAACATTCAGAGACTTTTCCCATCTCTGTCCACTAATATATGGTCACAGAACTACTGGAAACTGCAGTTTCCAACTCTCAACAAATATCAAACACAGGAACTACCCACTCAAGGGGGTGGACATGGAGAGGGTAGAAAGATTGAGAAACACTGAAATCAAAAGATCAGGCTTTCTTCCGGGATCCAATTCAATACCTAGCTTTTCAGTTCCTCTAAAACACTGGTAGTTCTTGGCTGGTAACCATTTGATGAGATCACAAAGATAAAATGAGACTTCTCATTTCCTGGGCATAATTAAATCCAATAAAAGCAATATTCAAATCAGAAGATTTCTACACAATGGATAATTATGTGCATCGAGTTTTGTCTCCCAGCACAGGAAACCTAATGAGACCTTCAGGGACATCATCTCTGAGTCTCCTCTCTGTTCCAGCCACCACAGTGACCTGAGAGCTTCCAGTGCTTTGCAGTGCTAAAGATCATCCAGTACTGCTTTCCTCGAATACAGATGTCTAGGACTTATCTTCCTGTTTGAACATGTTTCCATATTAATGAGATGGAAGCTGCATCTAATTGTTTTATTAAATGCAAATGATTTTAATTCTTCTTCTAAAATATACACACATTCAGAGAGAGACCTCATTGTAAAATTCTAATTTGAATTGTTTGCTATTACACTGAAAAAAAGGTTGTTCTAAGGTAATTTGGTGGTGGGTTTTATTAGTTCATTATGAGCATAAACTCAATTTACTGGAGTTGACTTAATATTTATTCAAATTAAAAGATTTATCCTGTCCACAACTCAAGAGTCATTGGCTCTATTTATTTGAGGTCATTTCAATTAATATAATGAAAAAATTGTTTGACAATGTCAAGCTACAAATACCACATTTCAGTGTTGAAATTAGTCCCACTTCATTCTTAACTCATTTTTCCATTAAAATTTGCAAAACACAGTTAGTTTTTGATATTCCAAATGTGATTTTTTAAGACAATTTATGTGGGTAGAGAAGATTTAAGTAAGAGTTGAAACTAGATTGTAGCTGTGAAACATATATTTAAAAAATTGTATAAAAATCATCAAAAGCCCAGAGGAAGTGGGTCTGAAACAAGCAATTTAAAGCATTTCTTGCCAGAATGAAAACAGCTGCTGTTCCAGAGGACTGAGCATTGGGAAACGGAGACTCTTGGTAGACCTTACAGGAAGATGGATTCACCCCAGCCAGCCCACATTTGTGCATATCAGCTGAACAGTTGCTACATTTTAGGCTCAAGAGCATATGAAAGTTCTGGAAATATGGGAATAACAGCCTTTTGGGATAATTCAGGCTCTATTGGAGTTGAAATAGAAGAAACAAGTATTTATACTAAAAAGTAAAAAAAAAAAAGTGAAGCAACTGACTGTGCACATCCATTCCTCTTGGAGCCCAGCATTGTATACTTATTTTTTACTTGTGTCTCTAAAGGCAAATGATTACACAAAATCTGTTGCATTGTTAACAGTGCCTTTTGAAGAAAACGCCTTCAGAATCATTCTCCAAAATGAATAAATTTTAAAACCTGATTATATATTTTTCCTTCTTTCTTTCTTTTCTTCGCTTATTTTTTTCTCCCGTCCCTGCCTTGCTTTTTGAAATATGGTCTCTTGTAGCATGAACCAGTTGTCCTATTTTGCTCCAACAGTCAACTGGACTCATCCTGAAGTCACCTGGAAGGGAGACTCGACTGGGGCATTGCCCAGATCACATTGGCCTGTGCACATATCTGTGGAAGAGTGTCTTGATGATTAATTGATGTAGCAGGGCCCAACCTACTGTGAAACACACCATTTCTTGGCAGAAATGGTTCTGGGCTGTATAAGAAAGTTAACTAAATATGAGGCTGGGAACAAACGTCTGGTTTCTGCCTTAAGTCCCTGGTCGCGCTCCTGCCTTGACATCCCTTAGGTGGTAGACTGTGATATAAGCTGCTGTGGCTATGGTATTTGTCACAGCGACAGAGAAACTAGAACACTGGCCTTGAACTTGCTATGTAGCTGAGAATGACATTGAATTTCTGATTTTATTGACTCTAACTTCTGATTGCTGAGATTAAAGGGAGTGTAGGAATATACTCCATCACAACTGGCTTCTCTCTCTCTCTCTCTCTCTCTCTCTCTCTCTCTCTCTCTCTCTCTCTCTCTCTCTCTGTGTGTGTGTGTGTGTGTTGAATAAGCTTTGATACGCAGGATTATACCAAACTGCACAGCAAAGGAAACAGCAAAGTGAAGAAGCAATCTTCAGAACTGGACAAAATGTTTTTCAGAGTACTCACCCAGCAAGATTCTTATGCAGAATATATAAAGAACTCAAAAATACAAAATAACAATTAGAAACAGGCAAGTGACCAGAAAATACACTTCTTAAACGCAGCCACACAAACAGCAAGTCTATGAAACAAACAAACAACAACAACAAAAATACTAATCATCAGGGAAATGCAAATCAAACCCCCAAGGAATTGTCTTAAACCTGTCTGAATAGCAGTTAACAAAAACCAAAATGCAGCAAATGCCATGCCAGCAAGGACAGAGAAAAGAATCCTTACATGCTGTTGGCAGGAATGCAAATTAGTGCTAAAAGGGGCGTTAAAGGCACATGTGTAGGCACAGAATGAGAAGACAAGGAAAAGATTTATTTAGTGTGCATGTCTGGGTCATAGTCCATCATGAAGGGAAGTCAAGTCAGAAACCTACTCAAGAACTTGAAGAGAAACTGTGGAGGAATGCTGTTTGCTGCCTTGCTCCCAGCTCCATGCTTACCTAGTTTTGTTAAATAGCCGAGCAGTGTCTGCCAAGGGAATGGTTATGTCCACAGTAGGCTGTGTCCTCCCCAAGAAGTCCACTTCTTGTTCCCATAAGACTCTGTGAGAAGAAACGGTGGAAAGATGCAGGGACAGGTATCTAGACAAGACCAGTAGGGTGGAGGGGAGGAACCACGGACTGATAAAACACCCACACATCTGTCTAAGAACTCCCAGCCTTAGTAAAGCTGTTACTTTTCCTTTTCTTACAACACGGCCTTCTGTCTTTCCAGGATTTTCAATTCTTTGTTCATGCCAGGGACTAAACTTAGCATTCCCCTAGATACCTTCCTGCACTTCTGTCACACATAATTTAAACGACTGTCAAATGCAATTCATATGAACCTACCTTTCCTTTCAAGTATGTGAAACAATGTATTACTTAGAATAGTTTAGTTTTCCTCGAAGTTTTTAAAAAAGAAGCTTTAAAAAATTACATGCAGTATATTTCACAAAAAACTACAAATCTTGAATTTTAAAGACCAATGAAGATTATTAAATGATAAGACAAAATAAAGACATTTTCAACATTTTCAAACCCAAAGAGTTGCTGGATACTCTAAGTTCCTTGTTCAATATTCAGTTTGCCTTGTATCGTTGTGATAACACCATGGCCAAAAGCAACATGAGGGGAGAATTTACTTGGCTTAGACTTTCCCACTGCAGTTCATTGAGACAAGCAAAGGCAGGTGGAACCTGGAGGCAGGAGCTGGTACAGAGGTTATGAAGGAGTCCTGTTTACTGGCTTGCTCAGCCTACTTTCTTATACAACCCAGGACCACCGTTCCAGGAGTGGCACTACCCACAGTGTGCTAGGCCCTTCTCCATCAGTCATTAATCATGAAAATACCACACTGGCTAATCTGATGGAGGCAATTACTCAGTGTGGTTACTTCTTCCCAGGTGACTCTAGTTTTCATCAAGTTGAGAAAAACTAACCAGCACATTAAATGAACTAAATATATATATAGTTTTATATATATAATACATATTAATTATATATTATATATAAAAATAACTATACAAAAATATATGATGTGCATATATATGTATATATATTTGGAGTAAAGAAATTATAAAACCCAGGTAAAGAGGCTAAGATTTAAAGAAGGAACATTTGGGCAGCTCTAATGAATCATGTCACAATCATGATAATCCAGCAGTCTAGGGCTTCAAGTAAAATATAGTGGGTTTGAAATCCTGAAAAAAATCAATAAATGAAACTACTTCAAGTCGTCAGTTTTAACATTTCACTATTAATATGGAGGAATAGAGATATACTGAATAATTTTAGTCTCGAAACATAACTGACAACATATGCTAAACTTCATCTGTTTGTTAGATTGTATAAAGTTGACTGTCCATTCCAATCCAGCATTAATAATCTAGCAATGTAAACTTTGAAAGTATGTCTTTCCATGTAGGAGAGCTAAATGTGCACACAGTTATAAATACATTACAGATACTAGCAGGGAGGGAGGAGGCACAAGGATGCTCTTGTCTCAGTACTGACAGAAGAATCCACCATCACCCTTCACATACAGAAATGAAGCTGGGCAGTGGTGGTGCATGCCTCTAATCCCAGCACTTGGGAGGCAGAGGCAGGTGAATTTCTGTGAGTTCGAGGCCAGCCTGGTCTACAAGAGCCAGTTCCAGGACAGCTAGAATTATTATGTATAGAAACCCCGTCTTAAAAACAAAACAAAAGCAAATCAAACACATACAGAAATGAACACAGCTTTTCAAGGCTTACTAACTACATGTTGGCTTGTACAGATTATCAACACCTGTACAACCTCAAGCAGCTTGGTAACATTCACCAGAAAAATGTCCTTGCCAGCCTTTACCAGTTCAATGTTATATGGTATGTGCATGGGTAAGGCAGGATATCGAGTGATGTGGAATTTCCCTCTGTATGCTGTGATAACCATTGATTAATAAAAAACTACTTTGAGCCTATAACAGGGAAAAACAGAACTAAGTGGGGAAAGCTAGGCTGAATGCTGGGGAAAAGAGGGCAGAGTCAGAGAGAAGCCATGGAGCCGCTGGAGATAGATGCTGGGGACTTTACCACATAGCAATACAGAGATTAATAAAAATGCATTAAATTAATATAAGAGTTAGCCAATAAGAAGCTAGAGCTAATGGGCCAAGCAGTGATTTAATTAATACAGTTTTCTGTGTAGTTATTTTGGTTCTGGGTGGCCGGGATGAACAGATGGCCTGCTGCTACAATCGAGAGTTATTCTCTGAGACACATAAGCCTTTCTCAGTCATAAGTTAGAGGTCCACAGAGAATTGGGAGCAGAGAAGAAAGACATCTTTCCAGTCACTCTGGGCCTTGACAAATGTTCATGGTAGCACTGTGAGTCTGGAATCAAGATAGCAGGCAGGAATGATATCTACACAGAAACCTGGGGGCAGGAGGAGGAGGTAAACCCATATTAGGAAAGAGAACAAAACAACTCATTCACAACGGAAACAAATATGGCTTACATTCAAGATGGCAAACATTTGATAGAAGCAGACCATAGATTGCTCAGCTATTGGCACAGTGGCATGGAGTTTAAAATAAATATGATGTATATGTTAATGAATAAATTGGCATCAGCTGATAGATAATTGTAGTAGAGAAATAGATAAAAGGTTTACTTCTTGAAAAATTTAGCTAGTCAAAATATAGAAAAATGAGATACAAATGAAGAAACTGTACACTGTTTATTGAGCATGCTATAATGACCCATCGGTATACCCAGAGACTCGCTTCTATGGGGGCATATCTTGGCCTCTCTTTTCCAATTACACTGAACAAATGACAAAATGGACAAAGCTAAATGTCAGCATTTTAGGTAAGATTCTAATAGCTGCCATGTTCTCCACTACATTTGAGGATACCAGGGAACAGTATTCACTCAACTGTCTATATTTTAGTCTCTATCAAATTTATAATGGGAAATCATCTTGTGTAATGGATGAGATAAATTACCAAGGAACAGGGGAAACGTCAAATAGATAGTTCAAGAAAAGGTTTACCTATGTGGAGAGAGGGAAAGTTGTTACCATTTTTCTTTATGTGGAAGTGAGAACGAGGAAAAGTCTATGAAAACCTCACTCTTCTTGAATGTGAAGGTTAATGTTATACTTAATCTCCATATACTTTAGTTTCCACATTAAAAATAAACCTAGGTTATGTGGTTATAATAAAATGATGCCCTCTTTGGTTCTAAATTCTAGACCAAAAAGTTTTAAATATAGAGCAATGAAGACCCTGAAAAACTATACAGAGACAGATTACAGCAGAAATCACAGTATTTTTTGCTAAATTTGTACCCTTTAGCATCTCTGGAAGAACTAATGCACAAAGACACATGACTCATGTCTCTAAGTCCAGCACTGAGTAGATGGAGACAGGCTGACCTCCTGGAACTCATTAGCTAGTCAGAACTCTGCCTCAGAAAATAAGATGGAGAAAAATAGAACAAGATATCAGAGGCTCATCTCTAACTTACACACACACAGACATACACACGCCCTACATGAAGACGTATATCTGTTGCTACATTCACATAAAACAAAGATGAAAAGTTTAAACTATCATAATATTGATATAACCTATAAAGTATAAACACATAAATCCTTTGGAATCACTTCTTTATGTAGGAAATAACATGAAAGTCAGTTACATAGGTAGATGAAGTGAAGCCTTTGTGCTCAGAATGATTTCTGGGTCATGGTAGGCAACATATCCTTAGGAAATCTTTACACACACACACACACATGCATACACGCACCCACACACATTAGTCTTTGACAGTTTCATAAACATAAATTATTACAAGAGGATGCTTGTTTGTTCCCAGGCGCTTAGACACAAAAAAGTCACACAGAAACTGTATTAATTAAATCACTGCTTGGCCCATTTGCTCTAATTTCTTATTGGCTAGCTCTTACATTTTAATTTAACCCATTTCCATTATTTTATATTTTACCACGAGGCTCATGACCTACCAGAAAGGTTCCAACTGTCAGCCTGTGTCTTTCCTCTCTGGCTTCTCCATGGCATCTCATGACTCCACCTTCTTTCTCTCAGCATTCAGTTTAGTTTTTCCTGCCTACCTCTATTCTCCCTTGCACAGGCCCCAAACAGTGCATTATTAACCAATGATATTCACAGCATACAGTTTTTTTTGTCATTTCACTCTCTATTATCTGTATTGCCCTACCCCTTTTTCCAGCTAAACCTTTCTTCTTCCCAATAATTTCCCCACACTCATGTATTTTGTGTGTCTGTGCCAGACACACTGAGTTTAATTAGGGTTTTTTGCCTGAGTGTGGGTAAGAGGTTATTTCCTGAGGGTGTGAACAAGTGATCAGTGGTTACACCGAAGAAAGTGGCATTGCTTCTCCCTGCTTCTATTAACTGTCAATAGTCCCTCAAGGATAAGTAGGGTCTCATTGGCCTCCCCTCTCCATGATGAATGTTGATTTGCCCAGTCTTCTGTAAGGACCCATAGCTGCAGTGAGTTTAGTAATGTCCAAAAGGCATCTTTTTGTACATACCTCCCCAGCCTCTGGCCCCCTGTCTCAAATGCAAGGCTGGAGTTTGACATCTAAAATCAACTTCTGGTTTTCACACATACCACACATGCATACCCACATGCCCCCAACTACACACACACACACACACACACACACACAACACATACACATACATATACACATACTTTTAAAAATTTAATTTGTTTTAGTAACTAAGAGGTTTAAGTTAATTTTCCACACTTGCATCACCCTGAGAGACACCTAATGGAATTATATTTCTAATAAACACAATTTAAACTCTTAAACTTTCAGACTTTACATTTTGTCTACAACATGTATTCATAGGTTGAACTTCAACTTTTTGCTGCTTCAGCATTTTTTACTTGCAAATCATTTAGTCAGTAGAAAGAATTTTCCACATTTTGTTATCTCCTTTTCTCTCCTCTTCATCACCAACGCTTCTGTGAATGCCTCCCTTTCTATGATACTTTGGCGCACATCCCCCTAATATGTGTTTTCTTTTTCTCCCACAGCTAAATTCATCTTAAGGAACAACAAATCGAATGGGGGGCATTCATTTAAATTACAGCATGGGAGGGGGAGTGTCTCATACAGCTAATTTTTCTAGGTTAAGAAATGAATTATTTGACCACATGTGACAGTTTTTGGCTCAGATTTTCCATCAAATGAATAAAAGAAACAGTGCTCTTGTTCTGGGCCTGGAAAACACAAAGGAATGATTAGAACTCATCATCTTGGTAACCACTTCTACGTGTATTCCTGTGGCCAGCTTAGTTACGCTCTGTTCTCCAACAGCATGCATCTATCCAAACAGACAAAACTACAGTTACCAAAATGGAGGAGAAAGAGAAGTCTAAGATTTAGTGTCCAAACCCTGAACAAAGGCAGTCCAGCCTTCTGGGGTAGACGTTACACGACGAAGCACCTTCCGAAATATGATGTACCCAGCTCTTGGTTTTAACTATTGCATATTGGTGGAATTAATAAGCCTTGTCTTAGCACACTTTCACATTTAAAATATTAAAACATAGTTATTTTGTGGGTCCCATTACTAGTCCTTGAACAAGAATACAAAGATAATTGATTCTGCTCCCAGTTCCAAACTTATAGGTAAATTTACAAATTCAGTGTTCTCAGGAGTTTGGCCTTCATTCAATGGCATAAGCATATTATAGTGAATGTGGATTTGATACTGAAAATACTTTTTAAGGCTGAGGGACAAGTAGAAGTTTTGAAAAATTAAATTTCAAGACGACTGCATCATCAACAGTATCAGTTCTCAGGGAACCAGACTCCTCAAACTTTCCCTGGATCCTGCCTTAGTATCTGCTCACCATCCACTTTGATACCTTTAGCTACACTGCAGCATAGCTAGCACAGGCACCATACAACGTAGATGCTTGATTCGCCAGAATGCAGATCCAATGCCCTCTCAGGAAAAAGATCCACAACTTCTTCTTTTTTTATATATTTATTTATTATGTATACAATATTCTGTCTGCATGTATGCCTGCAGGCCAGAAGAGGGCACCAGACCTCATTAGAGATGGTTGTGAGCCACCATGTGGTTGCTGGGAATTGAACTCAGGACCTTTGGAAGAACAGGCAGTGCTCTTAACCACTAAGCCATCTCTCCAGCCCCGATCCACAGCTTCTTAAGACAAAGATCCACACCCTCGGAGAATTCAGATGTAGAGGAGTTCATAGGCCCCTTAGGATGCAATTAAAAAAATCATTCCTACATTTAAATAAAAGAATTGTGACTGACTCATGTTTAAGTAAAACAGTTTTACATTTTGTGCCTCAGAAAGAAGTCACAGGTATTAAGTCCATCCCCACTTAGTTTTTTTCTACATGTCGTTGTCAAGACATTGAGAAACTTTAAGGACAACTGGACCATCTCCTGCTATGAATCTTGGACAGACCTGTTTGACCCATCACTTGGTTTTCTAGCATTATGTGGTTTTGTTTGTTTGATTTGTTTTCTGTGCATTTTGTTTTGTTTTTCCTACTGGGCCTTGCCAAATTTGCATTAGGACAGGAAAAATAATGCCAAGAAACTCAAAGTTAGCTGTCAGTTTTCACACCAACAGTAAATAATTTTTAGTGTTTTTTAGTTTAAAAGAAAAATGAGATTTTCAATTTATATTGCAAAATGCAAGCAATTCAGAAATGGTCGTTCCAGCATAGAAGGAAAAATCAACCAAACAAGCCAAAAACTTATCAGTCTGTAAGAGATCTGATGTCACAGCATAGTGCTCTCCCAGAAAGCTGGGGCAAATGCAGCCCTCTTACAGAAACCTCAGGGTACCTGGCTCTGGGAAGAAAGCCTAGGCCATCACTTATATGCCTTCCTAGAAGCTCAGTGTGGACCAGTAGCTTCCGCTGAGCCCAGAGACAGGCACACTTTTGAGAGCTTTACTTTCAGGATCAAGGAAAATATCAGTTGGAGAGAAAGGAGACAATTTTGATGTATACCCAAAAGTGCTTGATAAGAATAACTTTTTATATCTCTGAGGTTTTTACCAAGTGACATTGGATCTGGGAGAAGGGCAAGCTCCTCAGAGATGTCTAACCTTCAAAAGGGGCAAAGGGAGATGAGACTCCAGTTTCTGATGCTCTCCATCAGGGAATGGAACTATTCCACTTTAGCCACAGAGCCTTCACTGGCCCCAAGTGAGAGATGGGCACTGAGGGCAGGTGCCAGGATGAGGCAAAGGAGAAGAATCTTGCCATTGCTAAGGCTTCCTCAGAACTCACCATTGCTAAACTTCTCCACAGCTCACCAGCACACCCATGCAACTATCACACTGCAGGGTGTGGGGGCGGGAATGGAATAAGCTTTATAATCAGAATCTCATGCAGCTGGGATGTTGTAACTATTAGATATAATTAATTTTTATTAATATCCTAAAGTCACTTAGGGGATAAAGGAGGCAATGTCTCAGCATAGATGGACATTTCGAGCAGAGGTGGTGAAATTCTAATCAACGATGAAAAGGAATGGTGTTGATCTCTGAATTGTGTCCAGGTGTGGTTTTCTGTGATGGTTTTGTTTTGCTGTAAAGAGAGGTATCTTTTGTGAGGGGTGTGGCTATCAACTTCAGAGTTGGGAGGTATGGGAGGGGCTGGAGGGATGGGAGGAAGGAGGAGCTAGAGGAAGAAAAACAATTGTATTCCAATTAAAAGCATTTAAAATTAGAGAGAAATGCAGATTTTTTTAATTAAAAAGAAATGCTGGAAATAAAACCACAGCAACACAAATGAGTAATGCCTGATGGACTCATTGGCAGAACATGGCTGAGTGAAGAATTAGTGAACTAGATGATATGGTTTGCTAGAAATGTTACATGCTGAAAGCAACCAATACTACCACCAAAGTGACTAAAAATAGCTGTGAAAACATCCTAAAGCTGTGAGGTACATCACATACAAACACACACACGGAGACTAAAGAACATACTCGGGAATAGACATACATACACATACATACATACAAACACACAGACAAACACACAGGCATGCATAAACATACACACACTCATGACTGGATATGCACACATGCACACACACACACACACACACACACACACACACACACAATCATATACATATACAGTCGCGCACAGGCACACATACACACCCAAACACCCTCATGCCCAGACACATACAAACAAGGAAGAAATAAAGAGAATGATAAGATGTATCCACTATTTCGTATAGGACTTGATGAACTCACTAATTAAAAGACAAACATGCACCAGCAGTATTATGGTCAGGAGGCAAAGACTCTTACCCCTGTTGATTAATGCCTGAGGATTCCCAGAGCCCACATAAGTGTGTGAGCAGAGAACTTACCTCACAAAGTTGTCCTTTGACCATGTGGCCACACACACATCACAACCCCACTCACCTACACATCACATACTGTAGTGGCATTTCAAATGTATTTTAATAAATAAAGACTGCCTGAAGATCTGAGAGTAAAACAGTTCTACTGGTCAGCCTAATAGACCAGATTATGGCAACACACTCCAGTAGCCACAATGACATGGACCTTAATCCCAGTAGCCACCCTAGTCGCCATAGAAATTGGGTGGTGCATGCTTTTAATCCCAGTGGTACATGCCATTGATCCCAGCCCTAGAGAGGAATATAAGATGGGGTGAGACTGGTCTCAGATGCAATCTCCTTCTGAGATTCCTGAGGACAGGATCACCATTTTCGGACTGAGGTCAAGGTAAGAGCCAGTGGCTAGCTGTTTTGCTTTTCAGATTTTCAGGTTGAACCCCAATTTCTGACCCCGAGTTTATATTAACTGTGCTTCAGGATATACCTCTCTCTCTCTCTCTCTCTCTCTCTCTCTCTCTCTCTCTCTCTCTCTCTCTCTCTCTCCCTCTCTCTGACACACACACACACATTAAAAAGAAATAAAAGGTAACTATTGACAGTGTGAACAAAAGTCAGACCCAATCATATGTAGTCTAAAATCAACTTAAATATGAAGGCTCACATATCTTGAAATTAAAACAAGGAGAAAAAAGTGTGTGCTGATAGTAATCAAAAGAGAGATGTATTAACTGTGCTAATGTTGGAGAGTATAAATTTCAAAGCAAGAAAATTAATGAGTAAATAAGTTCATTCCATAACAACAAAGGATTCATTATTTCAAGAAGTTATAAAAATCCCAAATGCCTATAAACCTAATAAAATAATTGAAGAAAATGGAGAAAAATGTACAGGACAGCAGGACAGCAAGAACACACAGGTAAGTACACCCCAGTACCTACCTATGGGAAACAGACAGATGCAGAGACACTAAGGGCATAATTGATCTTGGAAGCACAGGAATCAATTGAGTTATCTGTTATCTACTTAAGTTCTATTTTAAAAAATTATACAGAGATTCTGCCTTTCTAGTCATAGGTAAAATCCCTTTGCTGTAGAAGACCTCAGCCTTTTCTTCAAAGTATTTTTTACTTATTGTTTTGGATTTTACGTGTATAGGTTTGCATATATATATTTATGTCTGGGTACCATGTATGTACCTGGTGCCAGCAGAAGCCAAAAGAAGGCTTGGAACTGAAGTTGCAGATGGCTGTGAGCCACCATGTGGGTTCTGGAAATTGAACCTGGGTTCTCTGGAAGAACAACCAGTGCTCTTAACCACTAAGCTAACTTTCTAGCTCCTTAATCTTTCATTTTAAAACTGTCTACACATTGGGTCGGGCCCCTTCACACTACTGAGAGCAATCTACTTTATCCAAAATCTACCAGTGGAAATGTCAATCACATTTCAGAATGACATCTAGGTTAATTTGACCAATATGGGTATGAAGCCTAGCCCATGGAAGGAGCCACCACAGTCACTCCTAGTTAGCTAGCCCTTCAGATGCACCTAATAAAGCATGCGTAGTCTCCAGGTACTGAAGATATCTGGAGACTGAAGATACCAAGTTTATATTTTCACTTAACTTGAAGTAACTCTCCCAAATCCAACTGCTTCAGGACGTGGTAAGAATAAGAAATTCCCAAATGTACAGGTCTACGCAGACCTATGGGAATACTTCATCTGCTCTACTGCTTTTGTACAATCTGAGGAGTAACTCTGGTAAAACATTATGTTGGTGGCCAGAGCATTATTTAAAACCATGGTCGTAGTTTCAACATTGTGACATGCAGAGAAGGCAAACCAATCCCAGAGGAGTAGCTATTTCAGTAAGAACAAAATTCTGCCTTCCTCATGATGCAAAACAATCAACCTTCCATGATCAGGACCTGAGAATGGCACCCTATTGAATTTCACTTTGATTTTTGTACTGGAAGAAAGGTCACTTAGCAGTGGTTAAAGCTAGAATGGACTGGGAGTTGATTGTGGAGTCCATCCCTAAACCCCATATATACCATCATAGATACTGATCACGTGTACAGTGAACAGGAACAAATGTGGTTGGGGAAATAGGCTCACTGGTCCTATTGAAGAGAAGGACTCCTATTCACTTGACTGAAAACTCTACTATACTGTGCATTCATAAGCACACACATACTTCCAAGGCTTTTGCCCATCTGGAGATATCTAGCAACATCCCTGTATCCCAGACCTTCTTGCCACTGACGTTTCAATCACGAGCCTTCATATTCTGGTACCATCTAGCCAAATCACTAGCTGCAGCCTATGAATCAGCACATAGTTATATACCAGTCAATATATATATATGTCTACAAGCTAGCCAATAACACAGTTCTGTGCAATTCGGTTTATTCTGATTGTTGCTTTGACATTTTGGCCCACCATGGGGATCACATTCACTTTGCCTATGATGTGCAAATGGCTCCTGACATATTGTAATCCAATTATCCTTTTAAATTATATATCCCAATTCAGTCCTAAGCTCTCCGTTGTAAGGTCTGTCATAGTGCTCTCAGAGAAGAGGAATTATGGTGTCAGATCTTCCACTATGAATTGATTTCTCCAGGACAGGTTAAAAAAAAAAGTCTTCTGTTTCATTGTGGGCTGGCTAACTAGACCTCAAAAGACAGGCCCACACCAACTTCACAGCATTCCTAAGATTTCCCTGTGCAGAAGCAATTCTGGGGTGTCAACTGTATGATAGTCATGTGTCTCCTATAGCATGCTTTCCTGCTCTCCAGAGTCAAGATAGGCATCTTGGTCTCGAGGTCTTGCTAGCATTTCACTACAGTCATAGGTCTAGAAGAAAAGAGGCCTAGATAGTCTCAAGGAAGAATCAGTGGGGCTTGCAAGGTAGTTACTTCAAGCTTTTTCCACATTGCATGTACCTACGCATGTGCATATGGGTACATGTATATATATGCATATGTACACTACACGCAGAGACCAAAAGTCCATTCCTGGTGTCTTTCTCAATTGCTACTTCAGTCTTTGAGACAAAGACTCTCAATGAAAACAAAGTTCAATAGTTCAGCTAAACTGGGTGGCCAGAGCACCACTGGGATCCTCTTGTCTCTAATTCTCCAGCTTTGGGATTATAGGTACATATTGCCACACCTGGCTTTTTATGGAGGTGTTAAACTCAGTTATCCAAGCTTTTGTGACAGGAACTCCATTGACTGACTGAACTATCTCCCCAGCCAAGCTTGACTTTTTTCTCCAATAAAGCATTGTTACTTTCCCAGATGGGGATGGACTACATGATTGTAATGCAAGGACACATTCACAGGCAGAAGCTTCACTGGGCTCTTCCCTTGTGACCCACTCCAGTTCCAGATTCTCATAACTTGTGACCTTATGTCTTCATTCCATAGCCCAAGACTTGTAAGACTGTTTATTCAGTCTGTGGTAGTTCAGTTACTTGTATAATTTTGTGTGATTTTCATCATTCTCAGCCCTATAGCTATAGATATGAACATTTCTTTCAAGACTTATATAAGTTTCCATATTACTTGGATAATGTTGGAACCAGGGGTTCATATCCCTGAGTACATTCTCTTTCAACTTTGTGCAACACTACCAGGAAAAACTGACCAATCTTACACTTATCAGTTTTACAAAATGTTCTAAGGTGTCAAATACAGGATTGTCCCAACCTTGTCTCAGAGGCATTTGCTGAGAAGTCTCCACTAGTGATATCCTGCATATCTCTGTGCCTGTGTCATGCTGAAGTCATCACTGTAGTCTTTACCATTGGGGACAGAGTCATGAAGTCATGAATTCTGTACTAGTATTATTAGGGAGCTGACTCAGAAACAGGGAACCAATCCAGAGAGCTCTAAACCCATTGTTGATAACAAAACCTACAGTTTATTCAGGGACTTCTAGAGCAAAGGAAACTTGTGAATAGCTGTGTGATTATGTGTATGTATGTATGTATGTATGTATGTATATGTACAAAGTGAGGGAAGGATTAAGGAATTGACTCATGTGATTATGTTCTGGAGAATCTAAAATCTGTCAGTCAGAACAACTGAAAAGAGATCTTTGTAGGGAGAGGAGAAAGCCATGAGTAAATGTGTTCATTGACATGAGTGGGTCCTTTCAAATACCCCAGAGCCTCAGGACCACGGAAGAATGGCAAGCCCTTCCCTGTCAGTTGAGGTTCAGAAGCATAGGGAAACCTTTCTTGGGGGACACAGTGTATGTGTTGATAGTATAGAATATGTCCACCACAGCTTTCTCCACTTCCAATGTTTATAACCTGAAGACTGCTATCCAATAGTGACTGTTCCTATATAGATTAGCTAAATTCAGTTACCTCCCTGATCCAACTGTATTCCAGAAACAAACACTGCCTTCTTCTTTTTTCAATCTGTATATAACAACTTTTCCTCTCTGTTCAGCTGTATATAATAGCCCCAGGTCTCTATTCAACTTTATATAATATGTAAGCACACTGAGCTTCCTGGGTACTGTGGTTTGTCTAGATGAGAGCCAGCAACACCACTCACAGCTTCCTGTTTGTGTCTGTCTTTTCTTTTTCCTTCCCAGCCTCAGTAATGTCCCTGGAACCATGCAGGATCTGTTAGATCCTAGTCTATAATTAAAGACAGTTTAAGCCAGATTTCATTATATCTGTCATTTCTCTTAAGATCAGTGACTTAATACTCATTTATGTTAAGGAGACTCATCTCCTTTACTCATAGGTCATTGACTTAATTGTCACTTGTTTAAAAAATAATACCTTCATAGCAACATCTTGATGTGGGATTCCCCTCCATGCTGTGAATATATTCTATTACCAGTGGTTAGAATAGAGCTAGGCAGGACAACTGAAGTGAATGCAGGGAGAAAGAAGGTAGGGGCAGGGAGATGCCATGTAGCTGCCAAAGGAGAAAGATGCCAGAACCTTATCAATAGGCACAGCCTCATGGTGATACACAGATTAATAGAAATGGGTTAATTTAAGATGTAAGAGATAGCTAGGAATACAGCTAAGCTATTGATCAAACAGTGTTGTAATTAATATAATTTTGTGTGATTATTTTGGTCTCAGAAGCAGGAAAATGTAAAAGCAGTCTCCATTTATAAATGGTGCCTAACATCTGGGGCATAGATCCACATAAGAGCTAAAAAAGCTTAAGAAAAAAAAGAGTGCTTCTAGACCCACAAAAATGGGAGACAAGGGCAGCTTCTTGGTAGCATCCTTTTTTTTTCCTGATAGGCTCTTTGTAGACCATAAGCAGAGGCATCTCTCCTTTAGGAGATGACTTCCTGGTTCATGCTAGTGACATGAACAGCTCTGGATTTTTAGGTAAATCCTTCTATAGAGCACTTAGGGTTTGTGAGCAAAGAGCTACAAGTTGCTTGGGTGACATAGACCCACTGTCTACCTGGAGCTGGGGTTGTGGCTCACAGAGGCAGTATATATACCTCTGCCATGTTGGATGGGGTGGAGCCAACAGGCAGGACTATGGAGTTGATCCTAGTCATGCCCACTTAGCATTTAAAACAAGAAGGAGCTCCTGGTCAGAAAATGATTACAGATATGCAATAAAGACAGATTCAGACAGCCGGGCAGTGGTGGCATATACCTTTAATCCCAGCACTCGGGAGGCAGAGGCACAAAGGCAGGCAGATCTCTGTGAATTTGAGGCCAGCCTGGTCTATAAGAGCAGGTTCCAGAAAAGGCCCCAAAGCTACAGAGAAACCCTGTCTCGAAAAACAACCAACCAAACAAAAAAGACAGATTTAGATAAAAATAAACCACTGAACAGGTCACAGAATGTTTAAACAAATGTATATAGGCCAAACCAAAAAAAAAAAAACAAAAACAAAACAAAACAAAAAAAACTACAAAAAAAACAACAAAAAAACAAATGTATATAGGCTTGGAAGACAGAGGAAAAGAGTGTACACAGTTATAAAAAGAAATATTAGTTTTAAAAAATAAAACAAAGTCTTTAAGGAAACAATAAAAGTAATGTAAAAGAGTACAGACAGACATAAAGGAGCAATGATAATAAATATTAAAATGCAATAGAAAAAGTCATGTAAAGATGAAAATAAATAGAGTCTGGATTATGTATACAGTTGTGTTTTCTTTAAATTTTTTGACTGTGAATGAGCTAACTACAGAGAGACATTTTGTTGTACGAACTAATAAGCTAAACCAACGTATATACTTTAAAGGTATCTTGACTTCAATATTTGAATCTAAGGATATTTTACTTTGGAAGAGAGGTTCTGCTTTTGTTTCCACAGAAGATAAGAACCTATGGATTACTTCCAGGCTAATGTGGTTTAATGGAACAAGAACCCCTGAAAGATCTCCATGGACCCGAAAATTATTTTGCCCAACAAACAGCAGGAAGCAATAGATAAAATAACACCCAAATATCCAAAATGATTATTTATAAATGTTTGTTTTTATTTAAAAGGGTTTGGGTACAAATAGTTAATGGCCACAGTCAATCTTATTTTTTTAAAGGAGGGGATATTATTCTTTGCATTGATGTGGATCTTGGTCTATCGATACAAATTTAAGGTCAATTTTTTTACACTGGGTATATGTATTTCTGCTCTTGTTTAAGGCATTGTGTTTGTGCAGCTCATTTAAAAATGAAATGTATAGTTAAGAAATACAGATTAATAGATAGTCATCTGTAATAATCAAACTTTTAATTATGTTAATTAGGTTTTCTTTTTTCTGTCTTTTTTTTTCTTTTCTTTTTCCTTTTTGATTTTTCAAGATAGGGTTTCTCTATAGTTTTGGAGCCTGTCCTGGAACTAGCTCTTATAGACCAGGATAGCCTTGAACTCACAGAGATCTGCCTGCCTCTGTCTTCTGAGTGCTGACATTAAAGGCATGCAGCACCACCACCCAGCTAGTTAAGTTTTCTAGATGTACAGAGATATATTTCAGATGGATAGGTATTCTTCAAATATTTTGAAGACCTACAGAATATGGCATTTAAAATATTTTAAGAACTTAGACTTTTCTCAACAGTAAGACATGTCTACTTCTTGCAGCACCAATTACTTCAAAGAGGTTGATGGGCATTGAAGAAACTCGGTATGGAATTTGCCTTCAATGTGACAAGGCTAGCCATTTGGGCAAGAAATTGTTCTTGCCTGGACTGCTTAATGATATGCTATATGAACTGGACATGCAGGACCCACAGAAAAGTGACTGCTAAACTTTCTAAAAGATGGGATGGCCCTTCAGGACTCCTGCTTCACAGAGCAAACTGCCAGACATTCTGCAGAACAGAGAAGAAAGTGACTGACAAACTGCCAATATAGACAAAATATTATTTCAAATTTCCTGATTTATGGGAAAGTCTGCCAGATACTATGGGGCTTTAGGCTGAAGATGGAAATCGCAATGTTACAGAAAACTTTGGGTGACTGTCCAGATGGTAAAATGTCTCTGTCAACTCTAGAGTTTTGGAAGTTGTTTACAATGAACTTCCTTTTTATTTAAGTAATACTATATCCTTTTAGGGTCTTTGATGGAGTTGAAGAAAGATAGTTCTAATTTTCCTTAGTTATAATAAAAGATAAATTAGATATGAAAGTTTATACTCACAAAGAAATATTGTAACTAATTTTTGCTTGATATCTGTTTTGTTATATGAATTTTACTATGTTAAAGCTAAAACTTTCCTTTTTATTCAGGCGAAAAGGGGAAGATGATGTGGGAGTCCCTTCCATATGCTGTGATTATGTTCTATTACCACTGGTTAATAAAGAAGCTGCTTTAGTCTATGGCAGGGCAGAATAGAGCATGGCAGGAAAACTAAACAGAATTCAAAGAGAAAGAAGGGGTGGGACAGGGAGATGCCATATAGTTGCCAAAGAAGAAAGATGCTGGAACCTTACTAGTAGGCCACATCCTCATGGTAATACACAGATTAATAGAAATAGGTTAATTTAAGATGTAAGAGCTAGTTAGAAATATGCCTAAGCTATTGGTCAAACAATGTTGAAATTAGTATAGTTTTTGTGTGATTATTCAGGACTCAGCAGCCAGAAAATGAAAAAGCAGTCTCCACTTACAACATCTAGACGAATGTTTGTTTAAACAAAACTGACCACCACAGTCTACCTAAATTAACACAATAATCATTTGTCACAGACACCTAACAAAGAAATCAATGATTTGAACTTCATAGTTCATGGAATTAACAAATTACTGCATTACAAACACTACTGTTAGCAAAATGAGGAAAGAAGACAGAGTAAAATAAACAAATTATAAAATGCATAGGTGATAATAAACTTGTGCCCAAAAGGAAAAAAATCTTAATGAATTAAAGATGGACAGAAAGATTGGAATAGAAATTTCACTAAAATCATTGCACAGATGACACATAGATGGTATAGTACTCAACACTGCTTTGCAATAAAATGGCTATGCACACCAGAAAAGCCAAAACAGTGTTCACCACTGACAACAGGACAGGTTCTCATACGTTACAAGCTTGAGTGCAACTCACTACACAGCCAAGGAAAGCCTTGAACTTCAGATTCTCCTTTATTAAGAACTGGGATTACAGGTATCTGCTTCCACACCTGGTTTATGTGATACTTGAGATCCAAACCAAGACCTCTTGAATGCTAGGTAAGCCCTCTACCATGGAGTTACATTCCCAGTACAGTATCAAACTCTACACAGGACCTGAGCTATACAAGCTGACAGGAGTAGATTTAAACATACTCTTATCACATGATCTAGCAAAAAGGAGCCAGAAAACCTTTTTGGCATTTACAAAAATGAGCTGAATCTTTTTGCCACACAATGACCCTGCAGTGAGCTGAGAACTTGGCTCAGTGATAGGACACTTGCTTAGTATGTAGGGGAGCCCTGGTCGCTATTCAGTACTGTAAACAAGCTAAGAATGAAACACAGCACTGTGTTATAAATTTTCAGCAGACTTATTTACACTATCACAATGCCATAATACATGATATGTGGAGTCAACTAAAATGTCCTTCAACAGGTTCTTGGCTAAGTAAACTAAGGTATAATCTTAGAATCCTACTTGGTGCTAGAAAGAAATGATCAAGCCAAGGAAAAACAAGAGAAAGCTTAAGTGTTGTACTGTACAATTTGAACTTTCGGGTATTTAGGAGAGTAAAAATATAGAGCAATAAAAAGATCAGAATTTGTTGGAGGTTGTGTGGCCTGAGGAGGAGGTAGAGCATGGGGATTTGTAGACAGTGAACCTCCTCTGACACCACAATGGCTAATACTCACCATTGTAGACAGTGAACCTCCTCTGACACCACAATGGCTAATACTCACCATTGTAGACAGTGAACCTCCTCTGACCCCACAATGGCTAATACTCACCATTGGACATTTTTTTGCACCCATACACCATGGCAGAAACCTAGTGTGGATCATGAACTTCAGCTGATGGCAATGTGTGGACATGGACAATGTAGGCTGACAGTAGTTGGGAGGCCGCGTATATGTGGCTGTTGCAAATCTCTGAGAACTCTGTACTTTCAGCTCAATTTTGTGGTAAACTTAAAGCTGCACTGAGAAGAATTGAGATGCAAATTCTTCTGCTTCAGACCTGAAGTTCTAATTCTTAAATTTCAGGAAAATCCCAAAGTGTTAGACAATTCTCTAACCATTTATTCCACAGACCT
Source organism: Ondatra zibethicus (assembly GCA_004026605.1). NCBI lineage: Eukaryota > Metazoa > Chordata > Mammalia > Rodentia > Cricetidae > Ondatra > Ondatra zibethicus. The sequence goes on along the minus strand of PVIU01003336.1, from coordinate 75,461 downwards.
ACTCTAAAAAGTGAAATCATAACTTCATCTTCTATTCTATTGCAAAATAAATATCAAGCAAACTTAACTTTAGCCCAGGTCTTAACTCTAGTTTAAGTTGACCCTCTTCCCTTCTCGTTTTATTCTAAATAAAATAATGATTTTAACAGGGCTTTTCTTAGACCCTAAAATTATATGGTGTGTGTGAAAGTCATGAAAAAAGCAGACATTTTAATAATCAGTGTAATCCTCTTTGTGTCTCTGTGCCAGGGGAACATACATACACACACACACACACAAACACATGCACACACAAACTATAGAAACACTTTATTTACAAACACTATATACACATACTAAATACACACATTCCATAAGCATACATTATATACATACATTGTATGTAAATACCACACATGCACATACCCTGTAAACACCATACATACACACCATACACACATATACACATAGCATAAACAAACAAATATGTACATATATGTACACACATGAATCCTATTTCATTTGGTTTCATTTTCCAAAATTTTAGAGAGTATAGTTTTAGGTAAATTGTTTTTAATAGTTGGCTAAAGTTAGTAAATCCATTGGAATATTTCAGAGTTAAAAAAAAAAGTTCAACAGAGGCTACTTTAAGTGTTTGTTAAGCAAGCAGGGCTGTTTCTACTGACCCTGGGAAGGAAAGGGAACACAGACTTGAATTAATGTCTCAATAAGCACTAAGTGATCGTGGCAGAATAGAGATTATGTTTATTAACCTTTATTTTGAGAAATACTCTAAATGACAGTAGAAACCCAATAATAACTCTGTACCCATCTGAAAATGTGTGCAGCAGGGTGTCTGCTGTGTCCTCTGCCTGATACAGATGGGAATGAAGTCTTTGACTTATATATTAAGGGAAATGGAAAATTAAAAGTATCCAAGTGAGGTGAAAATGAGTTTAGGGAATGAATATTGCATATGCAAGCACCCCATTGCTATCAGGTTAAGAAGTTCCCAGGTTCCAGCCAAAATATCTTAGCATTCAAAATTAGAATCTGCTCATTCAAAGTAAGTGGAATACAAAGTTTTTTTTTTTTTTTACTAAGAAATCTGTGAAAAGAAATAGCTAAGTTTCAAATGAGCACCAGAGGGTATAAAGCACTTTGGAATAACTGAACTGGTAAAATGTATTTTAAATTCATTCAGCCCAGATGGTAAGACCTGAAAGGGTCATATTGTAGGCTTCAAGTTTTAAGCATAAAACGCGGGTAAATTTAAGGACAGAGCAGAACAAACACAATAGCTAAGCAATCACTTGGCTTGGGTTTGCATGAAGTTTGAGACTATATCTAAGATGCCCATATGGAATTCTTATTAAAAACAAGCAATATGTAGCAATACCAAGGAGACATGTGAATACCTAAGTCACAGAGTGTTTAGACCCTCAGATGATATTGTTTTTCATTGGTTAACTGTATCATTATTTCACTTAAAAAGTCAACACTTAAAAAGTCAAGAACAAGAGTTCTCCAACTGTGAGTCTAGGAATTAGACAAATTCCCTGGTTGGCAAACAGACAGGGAGAGGGATCATGGCTCATAACAAAGGACTGTCTAAAAGGGTTTACTTTCTTCCTCACCCTCCTAGCCTGAAAAAAAAATGCCTCGGAGCTTAAAACAAAGGCCTTATACGCTTTTCTCTCCCATCAATAAGCCCCCTGCTGATAGATTGGTTCAATAAGTAGAGACATGTTTACATAACAACTGTGGGCCAATCAGCAGCCAGCCTTTCTTCAAACTGACCAACCCTAAATTAGAGGAGAAAGACAGTTCAATGGAACTAAAAAACCCCAACTATGGAGAAGAGACTGGATTTTTGGATTCTTAGCCTACCCTCTGCTTTGCAGAGGATCCTTTTCTTTGTACATTTGTTGCATCGTGTATTTCCTCATCGCCCCATAAACACTTTTCTTCAGCTGATGCTTTTATCTACTGCTGTCTTCACTGTTTGCTGTTTTAGACTTCTCCGTTGTACTGAAGATGTTTCCTGCCCATTTGATTCTTCATTTGGCAGAGAAAATGAATCTGATCAAGATCCCTAAACAATATTGTAACATTTCGAGCAAACAAAATATTAATACTTTGAGAATTGTTGAGGACTTTAAGGAATATTTGTTAATGGAATTTTTCTCCTCTTGCTAAATTAAAAATTAAAGTGTAGACATTTACAAAACAAAAATATACAAATGCACACTTCACTACCTATGAAGATAGTGATGTCATTACACGCTATCTGTGTGCTTAAGGAATGAAAGCTCAGTTGAGAAACTGCCTCAATTAGACTGGCCTGAGGACTCTTAGGGTCCACAGGAAGTCCCATAAAAGACCGCTAGACACATATGCAATCAACAAGAGCTTTTAATTCTCAGCAAGCAGGAGTCAAACATTCTGCCAGTGGCAAAATGGTGACCCTGAGAGAAGCTTATAGGCTCCTTTTAAGTAGGACTAGGGGAATTACAGCTGTGATTAAGTGTACTTTGAAATGATTGGGTATAAACCCTTCCTGGTACAGAAATCATTTTAGGATTGGCAGGTCAGAAACTGTGGTTGAAGTGTCAGGGATCTGTTTGCTGTGTCAGGTGCTTGTTTGACTGAAAATAAAAAGAACAGTTCCTGTTTGTTGTGGGTTAGGACCCTGATTGATTACCAGACTGGCCTTAATCCTGAGGGTCTGGTTGAAGCCAGACACAAGTTAACACAGAATGGTGGGGTAATATGGGTCAGAGGTCTTAAGCAAATTTGCCTCTGGAAAATAACAATGAAAAAGCAATTGGTCATGTTAGAGTCAGTCCTGTTATAAGAGGTGGCCATGTCTTTGGTGGCATTTTCTTCATTGTTAATTGATTAAAGAGGGCCCAGCCCACTTTGAGTGGTCCCATCCCTGTGTAAGCCTGGGATTTTGTTAGAAAAGTAGTTGATCAAGTCAGAGGAAGCAAGTCAAGTAAGCAGCATTCCTCTTTGGTCTCTGCTACAATTCCTGCCATCTGGTTCCTGTTTGAATTCATGTCCTGACTTCTTTAGATGACAGATTTTGACGTGGAAGTGTAAGATGAAAGATTCCATTTTCTCTCCAACTTGAAATTTGGTCAGTGTTTTATCACAGGAACAGAAAGCAATCTAGAACAAGCATCAGTGTGTCTTTCTTGGAAAAGTATTCTTTTTTACTTACTTTTGGATCAGTTTGTTTTGTTTCATTGTTTCTTCTTGCTGTTGAGTTAGTTAAGTTCTTTATACACTAAGAGATCTACCACTTACCTTTGGATACGTCCTTTCAGCCACTGTTTCCTGTGTGTGCAGAAAGCTTTTAGTTAGTTGCTGGTACACTTGTTTGTTTCTGTTTTAAAATTTTGATTTGTACCTTTGGTGTCATATCCATCATAAAAAACTTTAGACATTTTTTTTAAGCAAGGGTTTAGGATTTCAGAATTTCCATTGAAATCTATAGTCAATTTAGAGCTGACTTCCAATATGATATAAGATTCCATTCTTTTTTTTTTTGATCTAGATATCCAAGTTTTCCAAGTTTGCTTATTAAAGAAACATCTTTTCCTTGTGTATATGGGCACTTTTCTCAAATGTTACTTATTTATGTGAAAGTAAAGTTTTTAGAAGTAGCATATAGTTGATTCATCAAGCTACTATCTTTTCATTGTATGGTTTAGTTCACCGACATTTATACTCGATCCCCCATGATCTCAGAGGAACTCTGAAGCACAGGCTGCAACTGCACAGAGCAAACCGAGATACTGTTTCGCAGAGTGAACCAAGAGACCTCAGCTACTCCCCGAGACACAGACAGCGACTGCACAGAGCAGACTAAGAGCAGCTCTCTAAGACACAGAAAGTGACTGCAAGGATTGGATTGAGGCAAACACAATGGCAACAACAATTAGAGGAAGTGATGGGTAGGCATCAATGCAAGAATTCATTCAACAACCTAAAAAGCAACATGGTAATACCAGAGCCCAGTAGTCATACAGCAGAATCATCCTAACCCAGAAGAAGCAGAAGAAAAAATCTTAAATATAACTTTATGAAAATGATAGAGATCCTTAAAGAGGAAATGAAAAATTCTCTTAAAGAAATGGAGGAAAAGACATACAAAAATGGGAAGAAATCAATAAATCTCTTAAAGAAACTCAAGAAAACCAAGAAAAAACAATGAAACAAGTGAAGCAAACAGTTCAAATAGTTCAAGACTTGGAAACTGAAATAGAGGCAATAAATAAAACACAATCCAAGGGAATTCTGGAAATGGAAAATCTAGGTAAATGACCAGGAGCTACTGATGCAAGCATAACCAACATAATACAAGAGATGGAAGAGGGAATCTTGAATATTGAAGATACTGCAGAGGGAATAGATTCATCAGTCAAAGAAATTGTTAAATCCAGCAAATTCTTAACACAAACTATCCAGGAAATCTGGGACACCATGAAGAGACCAAACCTCAGAATAATAGGGATAGAAGAAGAACTTCATCTCAAAGGCACAGAAAATATATTCAACAAAATCATAGAAGAAAGCTTACCCAACCTAAAGAAGGATATGTCTATGAAGGTACATGAAACTTACAAAACACCAAATAGATTGGATAAAAAAAAAAGTCCCCTTGCCATATAATAATCAAAACACAAAACATACAGAAAAAAGAAAGAATATTAAGAACTGCAAAGGAAAAAGGCCAAGGAACATATAAAAGTAGACCTATCTGAATTATACTCAACTTTAATGGAAACCATAAAAGCCAAAAGGTTCTGGACAGATATGCTGCAGACACTAAGAGACCACAGATGCAAGCCCAGACTACTATACTCAACAAAGCTTTCAATCACCATCGATGGAGAAAATAAGATATTCCACGGCAAAACCTGATATAGGAGGCCTTCTGTCTCTGTGTTACTTTCATTGGTTAATAAAGGAACTGCTTTGGGCCTATAGCTGAGCTATAGGGGAACAGAGCTAGGCAGGAAAACTAAATGGAATGCTGGGAAGAAGAGACAGAGGGAGACACCATGGAGCTGTCGCCACCAGAGATAGACGTGCTGAAACTTTGCTGGTAGGCCACCACCTCGTGGTGACATACAGATTAATAGAAATGGGTTAAATTAAGGTGTAAGAATTAGCCAATAAGAAGCTAGAGCTAATGGGTCAAGCAGTGATTTAATCAATACAGTTTCTGTGTGGTTATTTTGGGGCTAAGCTAGCTGGGTGGCTGGGATGAACAAGCAACTCCCTGCAATAAAAAACAAATTTAAACAATACCTATTCACAAACCCAGCCATACAGAAAGTACTAGAAGGAAAACTTCAACCAAAGGAAGCTACTTGCACTCAAAAAACCAGAGGCAACAGATTACCTCACATCAGCAAACCCCAAAGAAGGGAAATACACAAACACTACCACCAAAAATGACAGGAATTGATGTTTATATTGAAAGTGTTTAATTATAGAAAAAGTCTTGTTTACATTTGATTAGTTGCCTTCTACCCATTTTGCAAGTTCTTGGGTCAGATGTGGTTTTGTAGCACTAATAATTAAAACAGATATGTCTCTGGGTTTTAATTATCCATGCTACATGGTTTCTTTTTGCTTTCTTTTCTCATTTGCATACCAATTATGATTTACTTTGTGATTACTGTGAATTTGCATATAGTCAACAGTTACAGTAACTGTTGATTGATAACAACTCTATACATACTTTCACCCTATATTTTCCCTATTTTTGCTTTTAATGTCAAAATTAAATCTTATATTGTTATTTCTTAAAAAACCTACCATTGCCATTAGAATGAGTTGTCTTTTATCTTATATACTAAAAATATGAGGGATTTATAGTCACCGGTACAGTATAAATGTTCTGAATTTCACCCTGTACCTACTTTTTCACCTTTGAATTTTGGAATATTTTGAAATTTCTAATTTGTGTCATTTCATATCAGCCTGCAAGATTTCTTTAACTCTTTATTTCAAGGCAAGTCTAGAACTAATACTTTTTAAAACAGACTAAGAAAGTATATATTGAAAGCATTTTTTGATATATTTTCCAGGTCCAGAATTCTTGATTGACAGTTTTGGTCCTGCAGAACTTAGGAAATGACATTGCACTTTCTCCTGGCTTGCAGTTTCTACATGGAGGCCTGCTTCTCATGTAAACGAGATTCTCTTACAGGTGAGGAATGCCTTTTCTCTTATTTTTCTAAGATTGTCACCTCTTTAATTTTTGACAATTTGACTACAATACCTAGCTGTGAAATTTTAATTTATCACAACATATGCTTCAATCGTTCTACAGATTTGGGTACTTTTCAGCCACTATTTCATTAACCAATATTTTTATCCATTCATTTCTTCTATAAATTATAAAAGGGAAATTTTAGATCTGTCCCATAAATCCTTTGGGGTTTCTTTCTTTCTTTCTTTTTATTGTTTTCTTTACTTCTATCTCACAATATTTTCTGACATCCTGTCCTCATGATCATAGTCTCTCTTTTTTTTAATTAAGCCAGCTGGGTAATCATTGCATTACTCCATTCCAGACTTTCTCTTTGGCTTGTCTATTTCTGTTTTTCTGCTTTGCTTTTAATTTCAGTGATGCATTGTTTTCTTGGGTTTTTAAAATTGTCTCTCAGTATCTTCTTGTGGTATACCTAGTTCTCTAAAAACAATTATTTTGCACTGTTAATTAGCAAATCCCTCTTTGGGGGGGTCACTACTGGGACCCTTGTTTTATTTTCTGGGGACATGCTTCTGTGGGCTTTTATAGTTCTTGTTGTTGTGCATTGTGGGGTGCACATTTTAAGAAGGGACTTCATTTCCTGTTGTGGTTTGAGGGTGAAATGTCCCCCACAGGCTTGCATGCTTGAACACTTGGTCCCAGTAGTCATGCTGTTTGAAACTTGTGGAATCTTTAGGAAGTGGTGAATCACTGGGGGTGGGCCTTGAAGTTTTATAGCCCAGACAACTTCTTGTTCATGCTCTGCTTTCTAAACACAGATGATGTAATATGACCAGGCAGGTTCCTGCTCCATCATGTTTTCTGTGCCTGCTACTACACCTTCCCCTCCATGACAGATTGCATCTCTTTGAAACTGTTATCTTAGGTTGCTTTTGTCAAGGTATTTTTCTCACTGCAATGAGAATACAGCTAAGATACCTCTTTCAGTCTCTGTGGACTAGGTTCAGTATGTAAAGACCTCCAACTATGGGTATAGGCACTGATTGGGTGGATACTGTGGTGGTTTGGAAGAAAATGGCCCCAAAGGGAGTAGCACTATTAGGAGGTATAGCCTTGTTGGAGAAGGTGTGGTCTTGTTGGAGGAAGTGTGCCACTGTGGAGGTTGGCTTTAGGTCTCCTATATGCTTGAGCCATGCACAGTGACACTGTTCACTTCCTGTTGCCTCCACAAGATGTAGAACTCTCAGCTAAATCTCAAGCACTATGTCTGCCTGTGTGCTGCCATGTCCTGCCATGATGATAATGGACTAAACCTCTGAACTGTGAGCCACTCCAATTAAATGTTTTCCTTTATAAGAGTTGCCAGGGTCATGGTTCTCTTCATAGCGATAGAAACCTAACTAAAACAGGTATAAAGGTACTCGATCTGATGAGTGTCAGTGCAGAGTCCATTCAGTTCTGTCTACTGAGATCAGCATTAGAGAAGATGGTAAGGGTCCTCAGCAGCCAAAACCAGAGTCCCTGAAGCAGCAGTGGGGTTTATGTTGAGGACTCTTGAGGGATCTCATGGTCTGTACTTCACCCCCACAGAGACTTGGAGCACTAGGAGTTACTAATATTTCTAGATGCACCTAATGTGTTTGTGTGTTGATTGTGGGGTACAGTACATGTGATGGGATTCCAATGTCTACAGTACTTGTGCTCATGGCGAGTTGAGCAGAGCTGATGCCAAGTAGACAATGGGGTTAGTACACAGCTGACTACAAGGCTCACAGTAGGGCTAGTGTACCACTGGCTACAGGGCACACACTTTTGTTTTCCTAGCTGACATAATTTTAGGATTAAAAAATAACATTAAACAATGCCCCCCTCCTTTAATGAAACATTATCAGTCAAAATAGGTATAGCACTACCAACAGGAACATCATTGTACCAAAGTCTAAATTTCAGTTTAAGATGAATGGATTGTGTTCTCTCTGATTGTTGTTGTGAAGTGAATTGACCTTCATTTGGACTGTGCACATCTCTGTGACTTATGAGGCATTCAGCGTAAAGGAGAAATCATTTTTGGAAAGAATCAGCACAGCCATTTTAAGATGTGGCTCAAACTATTGTGTGCTTTTATTCATAATAAAGTAAGAAATGAGGTATGTTATGCCTATGTTTGGTAATACAGTTCTTTCAGGTCATATCTCTATAATAATATTTATATTGTGATATATATATATGCATAACTGAGTCACAAACTAGCAAGAAAATGTATGTGTGCAGAAAATTCAAATCAGTTTTTAGAGAAGGGATAGTAAATAAACTCCTCTAATATATAAGACAGTAGGTTCTTTGCTGTAAGTCTTTCAGAATAGGATTTAATGAAATACTGAAGAAGTAAGAGAGGCTTTTTCAAACACCCTTACTTGCCTTTATCCTACATTCTTCGCACAGAAAGAGAGGTCATTTTAAATGAAAGAAAAAAGAAGTAAGATTTTGCAATTTCTATGTGACACTATTATAGTTCATAAATGTTCTTTTTATAAAGCAAATTGATCATTTTTCATGGAAAAAATACCAAAAAGTAAACAGAAACCAAACTTAGATCAAGGAAAAGAGAATCTGTAAGTAGAAAATAAATGGAAAACCACTGGCTGCGTCATGCTGCCAATACATCAGCTGAATGAGAGCCCAGTTTTTCATAAACGCTATAATGGTCTTGCAAACCCTTCTAACGGCGATGGGTGAAACATTAGCCTTTTTGAATAAAGGACAGAGTTGCTTAGTCAGTTTTGAGTTATTCTGAGCTGCATTGACTTCAAGGGGATATACAAGGCTCAGACCCAAGGACAGAGTGGATGCCCAGAATTGCTTGATACCCACATGGAAAGTGGGATTTGTGAGCCACCATTCTTATTTTATTTTGCTTTATTTTTTTTCTTAGTTTATACATTCTCTAAGCTATAAAATTGACCTGTGTTGGGAGTTATATGCCCTGACTAGGAATTTACGGGGTGCCTCCCCTCATTTGATATACAATGTGGTCTGTGCAGCCCACAATGCTCTCCACAGCACAGCTGAAGTAGATGAGGCTGGCAGAGGTGCGACCCTGGCCTGGCCAAGGTCCCAGGGACTGACTGCAAAAGGGAAAGTCTGAGTGCATGTCTCATACTCTTTGTTTAATGTCTTGACTAAGTCTAGGCCATAGGTTGCAAAGTCTTTGTGATTTTCTCTTATTATGTTTATACTGTTAGTAAATGTACTTCTCGGTTCATATTTTCTGATGTTTAGGGTAAAACTACACTGCCTTGTAAAACTATAGCTGCGATGCCATTTCATAGTGCACTTCATATAAATACGCAAATTTCATCCACCATTCTCCAAAGCAAAATCTGGGAACTCAGGCACCTCAGCACAATGCCTTTTCTTCCCACCTCCCTACTGCCTCAGCTGGGCCAGCTATGACTAAATTTGCCTGGTGAGGAGGCTGTTCCTTACCACTTACCAGAGCCCCTTGGGTGCCACTGCAGAGCAACTGCTACTCTGGTAATAATTTAGAAAAACATAACACAGTGAAAAGATGAATTAAGATCTCTTATTCTCTGCTCAGTGCCCAACTCTTTCTATTGTGCATGAGGCAGAAGATGAAGATAGACAGAACTATGAGGGTCAGATGATAATTCATGGATAAGATTTCACTCCTGAAGGTTCCTGGGAGCCTGCTGTGGCCTCACCTCTCTCTGATCACTGGGGGGAGAGTCTGTGATATGCAACTTGGTCATTTAATACGAGTACCATGCGTTCATTTTCAATACCAGGGCTGTGTCTTCTCTCAAGGAACATAATTCAATCTGCTCTTATGAATCACACATAATTTATAAAGTAGCTAATGCCTTAGACAGATGTTAGGTCAAGGCTGACATGTTTCCCTGCTAAAGGTTTCAGATGTGGACACATGCAGCAGGCATCCCTGTTCTCAGAGGCTAATGGAACACAGAGCCCCTTTCAGCTTTCCAGGCACACAATACGGGAGATTTCGGCATACTGTCAAACCCATTTGTTTCTTAAGAACAAAAAAGGAAATAAGAAAGCACGGATACAATTAGCTACTAGAACATGCTGCTTTATTTTTATATCAAACATTACATTCACAAAATGCATCCTTAGGGGAAAGAGGAGGTAAGTGAGCTCTGGGTTGGAGCATCTGGTTTCTGTTTATATCATTCTTCTGTTGCTCTGAGTTAGTTCTCTTTCTTTTATGGGGTCTGAGAACAGATGAGCTGGCTGAGTAACCAAAATGATCACCGTGTGAAGGCAGAGTCACCTTGAAATCTCCATGAAGTTGTGTTTTTCCTCAGGGCCCAGCCTCAGGGCAGGCTCAGCCTGAGGGTAGACTGTCTGCCAAGGAGTGGGTGGACAGTGGGGTTATGAGCATAGGTAGGGGTGGGCTGGAATGAGGGTCAGTGGAAGATAAATGAGATTTTTGATGAATGATAATGTTCAGATTCCCATATTAAAATCAGGACTATATCTTGGGACCCAGAGAGAGAGCAGGGCAGTTTCTGATGAAAAACATTGCTTTGCCAATTGCACTGCAGCAGTAGTGCAAAACATGCAACATTGCAGCACATGCCCATGTGGGACAGGTGTGCAGAGCATGTCATCTGGGGCATCAGAGCTGGAGACTACTCTGGTTTCTTCCAGAGCAGTGGTTCTCAACCTGTGGATCATGACCCCGACCCTTTCACAGGGATTGCCTATGATCATTAGAAACACAGATATTTACCTTATGATTTATATCTATAGCAAAATTACAGTTATAAACAATAGTTAGCAACAAAAATAATTTTATCCTTGGGGGTCACCACAATATAAGGAATTGTATTAAAGGATGGCAGCTTTGGGGAAGTTGAGAACTACTGCTCTAGTGTCCAAGGAGCACAATAAATACTCTCCCATGAGCTTAGTGGTAAGCCACTTTCTATATGGTAGTGTTTCCCCTCCTCAGGAAAGTCTATCTTACTGGGGGTGAGAAGTCACTGCTCCCATGTTGCAAGGGGAGGCTGCTTGTTCATGCCAGCTGCCCAGCTAGCTTAGCCTCAAAATAACCACACAGAAATTGTATTAATTAAATCACTGCTTGGCCCATTAGTTCTATCCTCTTATTGGCTAACTCTCACAACTTGACTTAACCCATTTCTATTAATCTATATATCACCATGTGGCAGTGGCTTACTGGGAAAGATTCAGAATGTCTCTCTGGCGGATCCATGGTGTTCCTCTTTCTCTGCCTTTCTTCCTTCCAGCATTCAGTTCTGTCTTGTCTGCCTACCTAAGTTCTGCCCTATCAACTAGGCCAAGGCAGTTTCTTTATTTATTATCCAATGAGAGCAACACACAAACAGAAGGAACTCCTACACCACTCCCTTTGTTTCCCAGAGGTTTGAGAATTGCCACCTCCCAGGAAAAGAAAGGAGCTGGTTCTGCAGAGACCATCAACACTGTGTTTAAAGTCTGAAGGAGACGATGGACTCTAAAGGATGCAGCGTTGGATTGCTGATTGGGTTTGCTGCTTGTTTTCTCTTGTTTCCTGAGCTATGGCACTTTGTGAGTTCTTATTTCCTACCTCAAATCAGACGGTTTTCCACCAGGGACTCATCCATATCCTAAACTGTCATTTCCATGATGAGGAAATGAGAAAAATGAGAGATGAAGTAACTGCAAAACTAATCTGTCAGTTACAGCACTCACAGAATTGGAAACAAACTTTGGAATAGGGTGAATACTGAAGAGGAATCCACACCTTCCATCTTTGGTGGAAGGATTAATAGACACCAGCAAACGGTCTAATGAAAATAATAGAAATGGGAGTGGGGAGATGCCCAGGTCTATAAAGTACTTGCTACACATGTTTGGGAATCTGAATTCAATTCCCATCACTGGCATAAATATGCTAAGTATGGTGGTTCATGCTTAATCCCAGAACCAGGAAGGTGCAGACCAGATGATTGCTGGGACTCACAAGTCTACTTGCTTGGGCTGCTTGAGTGAGCTACAGTTCAATGAGAGAACCTGTTTTGACAAAGAAGGTGGACAGCGTCCAAAGAATAACATTTCTAACTTTCATATTCACACATGTACAACACACACACACACACACACACACACACACACACACACAGAGCAGAGAGAAGGGGAGGAGAGAGGGAGAGACAAAGAGAGTAGATACTGTGAGCCAAGTACTTGATAGGCTAAAGCAGGTAGGTCACAGATTTGAGTTCATCTAGACTAAGATCCTGCCACAGAATAAAATCCTCAAATAATAATAGCTAGTATTAGAAATATTTGACAATATCTTTTCAATGCTTGTAAATGATAATGCTGGTAAAATAACACAAAATTTTTAACATATCCACCACTTTAAAAAATTTTACTATTACTGTAATGATTAAAGCGAGTTACACCTAAGTTTTATACATTCAAATGTCTGAATCGAGTTGTATTTATAATATATTTTCCTTAATTTTTAATATCAAAATACTTTGCTAACATTTTACTACTTTTCTCAAGTGTTAAGGTAAATTTTTAGAGGACATTAATATAACTGGTTAATGAATTATAATATTATGCTATTTCTGATGTTTGGTAAAACAAGATATATAAAATATAATTTTCTTCTGTATCCAGGAAGAAGACATGTGTTTTCAGTCACTTCTACCACTGGTCTGTAAAAGCCAGTTCTAGAGTTCATAAAATGTCAAAGTTTCATATGTCAAACAATCTCATTCCTTCTCCCAAATGAAACGGCACATATGGTTCAAAATTAAGATTTTCATATTTAGTCCTAAATGGGATGTCTTTGTCAAACCCCTCTCCTCAGGACTCAGGGACATATGCAAAAGAGGAGGCAGAAAGACTGTAAGAGCCAAAGATGGTAGAAAACAGTGTCTTCTAGGCACATATGAACTTAAGCATATATGCACTCACAGAGACTGTACGTACAAGACAGTATGCAGAGGGCCTGCACAGTCTAAGCCAGATGGGGTCCCAGCACTGAGAGGGGGGAGTGGACACGGGCTCCCATCCTTAACCAAGAAGCTGCCTGTAATTGATAGCCACTGTCTTCTCCAGTGGAGTTTTATTGGATATATTAACCCTATTCAGGATAGGCCCCATGTCTAGAAGTAGCTGCCAACACAAAATGAACTCAAATGATACTTTTGTAGACTTTGGTTTTGTTTTGCCTTGTTTAGGCATTGTTTTTATGATTGGTCTTTTGCTTATATATTTTGATTTCCATTTATATGTTTTTTTGTGTGTGTGTTTCTTTTTGTCGTTTGTTTGTAAAGAGACAAAGGACATGGCGTTGGGCTGATTTGGAGGTGGGGAGGACCTTGGAGGAGTTGGGGGAGAGGAAAAATGTGATCAGAATGTATTGCATAAAAATTTTTTAATTAAAAATTTAAAAAGACAAAATAATAATTAGGATTTTCAAGTCAGGGACAGTTTTCCATATCAGGAGAGGAGGTTGAACGTCAATCCAATGGAGTGGAATGGTCTCAGAAGGAAACTGAATCTTTCCCTTTGTTGAAACTTCTGAAAGGTAGTCATAGCATAAACCTCTGTGCTTGGCAGGCTACTTCTACACTGAAATATCAAAGGGGAACTGTAGAGTTAGTGGAGTATGAGCAATTTGATCTTGATTTTGTTACTTTTGAGTTAAAATATTTTTTAAAAGTCACTTCAGTGTAACAACTTTTAAAAACTAGGTGATCAAGCTTGTCAGTCTTTGCACTGGGAAAAATGCACAACTGGCCAAAGTGCGTGTGGGATTTTGCTAGAAACAACACAGTCCTTTGAGACATAATGATAGTAGAAGCCCATCAAGTCCCCTGCAGCTCTGTGAAGGGATGCTCCTGGAATAGACTTCATGCACATAGAAATACTCTGCTCTCTCCGAACTCTGAAAACTACACCATGGGACAGGGTACGCAAAGCTTTGCAGAGCCTGAATTCTGTAAATTTATTGAGGGTGATGATGTCATTAGCCATTTTGTTAGTGCAAGTATGTTTTCTTCCTGCCTTCACATGTTTTTAAAGAATTTTTCAAACTTGAGTTTCTAAAACATAAACTCTAAAACTTATTGTCATCCTTGTCATTGAAATGCCTCAGTCTTTTTGTCTACAAAACCATACTATTTGAGTTATGATAGCATATTTTTATATTGTGTTTAGTATGAAATGAAATTCCTAAGAAGCTGCCTAGGTCATTTGCAGCTTGTAAACACTAACGTAAGGGAAGATAGTAGTCAGCAGGACAAAAATATCTCAGTAGATTATTTCCTGAAATGCTCAGTTTACCTCTTCTGTCTGTCACTGTGCTCAAGCAGAAGTTCGTTAATGAGCTAATGGCCTCACGAGTGCTTTGGCACTAGCCACCTTGTGGCCAACTGAATGCTTGTAGGCACGAGATAGCCACTTTCCTTTCACTTCTGGTCAATATGGGAGACAGTAAAAGACTGGTGGTGCTCCAGAGGCCTCCAGTCTCATAACAGCAATTTCACCCCCCGGCCAATGCACGCACATACGCACACATGCATGCATAATTCACAGCTGTCCTCTGGATTCATTTTCCAGTATTTCCATGAAACAGTCTGACTGACTTTCCATGTTATTTTGCAACCTATCATCTTCTGAAATGTTCTAACTGAACAAGCTTATTGACTGAAGCATAGTGTTTCTCTGTGATGTTGAAAAACATGAAAAATGTGGTTGAAATGTCATTTGATATACTAAGGTATCTGACTGATAAAATACATGACAGAATCAGTCTTTGACTCTATCTTATATATTGGCTAATCTATTTGATCTTTATCTTATACATTGGTTGATAAATTTCTATTAGCAGATTTTTTACAATCTGATTTAAAATTGATTAGGTGTAGTTTTGACAATTTGTTGATGACATCAGTGGATATAGGACTTATTTCAAGTTTTATCCTGTGCATTAATGAAGTTCTGCTTAATAGCTGAAATGTACATTTCCTGGTTCTGACATAATTCTATGGTAGCCCATAGAAGTCTGGGGCTGAATGTGAAACAGGGACAGGTGAAGCGTCCATCTTCAATACCACAGCTCTTGCTTGTGAACTGCATCTCACAAACATGCTGGAAGTATGTAACTGGAAGATGCACTCCTGTCATGGTTACTTCAGAGATAAGATGTCTTAGAAATTGTATTCCTTTAGGAAATATTCTCTCTCTCTCTCTCTCTCTCTCTCTCTCTCTCTCTCTCTCTCTCGTGTGTGTGTATACATGTGTGAGTGTGGAGGCACATGTATGTGGGTGTGTGAGTGTGCTTGTGGAGGTAAGAGCCTGATATCATGTGTGTTTGTGTCTTCCTCAATGTCCCCCAGCCCATTTTTGTGATAGTGTCTCTCACTGAACCTGGAACTCATCAACACTGCGAGGTTGGCTGGCCAGTAAGCTTCTGAGACCTTACAATCTCCCTCAAGCTTGAATTACAAAAGCCTGCTGCCATGCCCAGCATTTTATGTCGGTGCTCAGAAGCTGAACTCAACTCCTCAGGCTTGCAAGTCAAGCCCTTTATCTACTGAGAAATCTCTTTAGCCCTGGATCCTTGGAGATCAGTCAATGTAGGTATTTAGATTACTTACAAATGCTTGGGTGTGAAATGCCCTTAACAGGTCCAGGCTTAGCTTTAGTATATGCCACATGGGAAGGTGGTAAACATTCTGAAGCATGCAGGCTATTGAAGGCTTTGTGTCATTGTAAGTATGCCCTTAAATGAGATAGTGGGATCTTAACACCTTAATCTTCCACATCTGGGCCATATGTATACTTCCACATCTCGGCATATGTGTACTTCAACATCTGGGCATATGTATACTTCCATATCTCGGCATATGTATACTATCATATCTGGACATATGTGTACTTTCATATCTAGGCATATGTATACTTTCATATCTGGACATATGTATACTTTCATATCTGGACATATGTGTACTTCCAAATCTTGGCCATGATGTGCTGCTTCACCAGAGGTCAAAAGCAGCACAACCAGTCCTATAACAGAACTTCATAGTGGTTGGTGAACCACAGAAACCTTTCCTCTAGTGATTGTCTTAGGTATCTGTTACAGTCAAAGAACTCTGATTATCACAAAGGTTGTCTTAGACATTTCTCAGTTATTAGTTCACTAACCTGAATTAATGGTCTCTTATTAGAATGCAATGGGACTGTGATTTATGATCAGTTTAAGTTAATGTAGATTCCAAAGAGAGAGAGAAAGAGAAATAAAGTCAACAGAATTTCATGATAAAAGGGCTTGGTAAATGAGTATCTTCTATGATTTGAGTGATATTAATGTAGGCAGGTTAATAAAGTACTGAGAGAACACATTCTACTGTGAGACTCTATGTGAAGTTTCTGTAATAATGAACACAGTGTTTCCATTGGCAATCTGAATGTAAGACCAGAGACAGATAGATGAAACCAGCAAGGATTATAACAGCCTGCCACTGATGGATTAAGGAGGTAATGGTCAAATTAGCCATATGGGAAAAACCCATGAAGATCTTCATTCCTATGTGAAATAACAACAGTGCCTTTTGGTCCTCAGACTTTCCACCCTTCTAAAGACTGGATGAGATTTATCAGAAGATGCTTCCAGCCTCACTTTTCCACCAAATTCGTAACTCCTGTGGTAAAGCTTGCTAGCCCACAGAATCTAGGTCTGTCTATGGACAAACTCAGCCTTTTCAACAAAGCTAAGTGATGGGGCGGGTAGAGTTATGTTAATTCTGCAACCATGAATTGTGTGGGTTAAAGTATGTTGGAGCCTAACCGATTGCTGTGGAATCTGTTGGTAACTGATTTCAATTCTGTGTTTGAGGTACTTGGTTTTGTGTCACTTGCTACCAGTAAAAGACTGTCCCTTGTCCAATTGTCATTTGTTCTCTTCTCACTAAGGTATATATATCTTCTTGACTTCAGTGCTCCTAGGTCCTCAGCTGTTCCCACGAGTCCAGACTACTGGGGGCCTCCCTTGGAGACAGCTTTATCAGGACTAAGAATTTTAATTTGAACAAATTTTCACATCTTGTAAATCACTGACATATAATTTCCCAAACTGGGTGAAAGTAGCATGACAGGCTGCACAGACAAAGTTTTTGAAAATATGTGATAGAGAAACACCAGCTTGTTGACATCATAACCTTGAGAACTGAGTCTCCAAATGAAATAAACGTTTGTGTGTCACATCTTTTGTTATGTGTATTTGAGGAAAAAATGAATGAGTTTTAAACATAGTTACTTGAAGCAGCTATTATGGACTATAAAATCCCAATAGGGTGAATTGAATTCTAGAAATTTCTGATGATCACAATGAAATTTTTTAAAAGTCAGATTCAGTTCCTGGTCTTCTATTATTCTTGGAACCATACTCAGATCGGTGACCCTACAGAGAATGTAGGTTTTACATGGAGAGGGCTGCCTTGATAGAGGGTCCACAATAACTCTGCAGGAGGGGACCGTGGCTGTGCCTGATGCAGACAGCAAGGTTCTGTGGCAAATTGTGTTAAAGAGGAGAGTGAGTGAATTATTCACATGCCTCAATATTTGAAATCATGTTTGCTATCTTTTTTCTTTTTCAAATTAAGGAAGAACAATAAACCATCAAAATAGCACTATATATATATACATGACTATAAATGAAACTACTTCATAAATAAGTTAATTCATTGTTGAAGTTAGTAGTGTATTCAAGGATGTGAAATATGGGCTGTTTTACTTATTTGAGAAAGGTTAGATGTGATATAAATGCACTGTGAGATTCTTCCTTTATGGGGAATGTGGTGAATGTGTGTGTGTGTGTGTGTGTGTGTGTGTGTGTGTGTATACAGGTGTGCTTGAATGTGTATATACACACCTGGGTGGCCAGAGGACAATTTAGGTTGTTGTTTCTTATTTGCAACCCACCTTGTTTTTTAGACAGTCTCATATGCCTGGAACTTGTCAAATATGCTACTCTGGTTGTCATGTGGTCCCCCAAAGATCTGCCTGTCTATACCTTCTGAGAGCTGAGTCTACATGGGGGTGCCACCATGCCCAGATTTTTTTTTTAAAAAAGTGAGGTTTGGGTATTCAACACAGGTTTTTGTACCTGTCAAGTTGAGCCATCTCTCCAGCCCATGTATGAGTGTCATAGAAAGCAATTCCAGCCCATTTTCATCTGATATTCTTCAGATTATTATATAAGACTAGGTTAGAGTGGTTGCTCAATTAACCTTTACGATACTCTGTACAGCAAGTATTCTGAGAGTAGTAAAGACATGATGATCATCTTCAGTTATATGTATACTGCTTTAAATCATCAAAAAAGTACATCCACACACATAATTTGTTGTGATACAACTTTGTGAGAAGAGAACAGACTAGAGTCCAGAATAAAACTCAGTTTATGAAATGCTAAAGGTTCCGAATGCATCAATCATATCACTGACCCTGCTGCTCCTACAAAATGCGCTAAACAGATGAGCCTTTACCCTATACTGTTAAGGGCCACTGAGAACAGCTTCTGAT
Source organism: Ondatra zibethicus (assembly GCA_004026605.1). Lineage (NCBI taxonomy): Eukaryota > Metazoa > Chordata > Mammalia > Rodentia > Cricetidae > Ondatra > Ondatra zibethicus. The sequence goes on along the minus strand of PVIU01003336.1, from coordinate 56,653 downwards.
CAATGTCCCTGTTGGTCAGAAGACCTTTCTTGCCTAACCTTGGCTTTACCAGCATTCTTTTCTGTATTATTAATGCTGCTCATAAAGTGAGGCAGTGCTATAAGTCCCAAGCCCTATCACTTTGTTCTGTCACTTGTACCCAGTGAGAGCGCCATAGGGACAATGGGAAACATCATTAATTCACTCCAACACCTGCCATATGCTAGTTATTTTCTGGGAAAAAGTACACAAAGAAGGGTTCCAAAGTTTCAATGACCATGTTCTAGCTGGCAGAGAGGTTTGACAAGCAGATATACTTATCGATGAAATTGTAATGACCATGTAAGCATCGGGAGGCTAAGGGTAGAGGTGTGCTCCCACTGGCCAGGTAAGGTAGGGACATGGGAGGTAGCAGTGCAATTGCTGCACACGTGAATGTATCACCACCGCTTTGTTTTGTGATTATTCCACAGTGTGCACAATGTAAATAACACTTTATCTGTAATGTGGCCAGTAGTGAGTGTCTAAAAACAATATTAACACTGCAGATAAGTGGACAGACCAGCAAAATAGGGACAGAGAGAGGCTACCTGGTATAGTGTCGAATAGGATAGTTTGGAAATTGAATAAAGTATGACCTACAGAAATGGGCAGTAAGGGTCAGAGATAGGAAAGTGTACTAGGCAGAAAGAATGGCAAGGGCAGACATACTGAGGAATAAGCCTGAGTATTGAGCAGCAGAAAAGTCAGGTGCCTGAAACAAAGGAAAATAAGAATAGAAACATGAGGTGAATTCCCACAAGTGGTGGGTTGGAGGCCACTGAGAAGCCCATTTCAACTCTGGGTTGTTTGAGGAGCAGTCAGGTTGTTTTGCAAGCACACTTCATCTCCCTTTTGTTTACAGTAAATCCCACTGCCTGTTGGTAACAGTGCTTGGAGAATGGAAGGTTGGGGGATGGGAGTGAGTCACTGAAAGTCACAGAAGGAATTTTAGAATGTGTCAGAGGTGATCAAGAGACCAGAGAAGGGATCAGCTCCTAGTGCTCCAGCTCAAGCTCAGGGTGTACACGCCCTGCCTTGTCACTGCAAAGCTTTCCTATGTTCTAGCCAGTCACCTGTGTCTGATTAGCTTGTCTGCTATAGTAGGAAGCCACCAAGTTATGAAGCACAGTAAACCATTAACCTAAATAAATTATGTGAATACCACATAACTGAACCACAAACCTCAACACATCGTTAAAGGGACATTGGTCCCATCATGCAGTGGTTCACAAATATCAAGTCTCCCATTGTTACAATAAATATATACACAAATTGGAAGAGTGCTGTAGTAAATCCACTCAGCTTCTGTAACTATTATTGAGACTATCCTGTCTTCATATTGGCTTCATTCTATCCTCAGTCGCTCTTCTGTACTCAAGCTGTACACATACACATATGAATGGGACTTTATTTTTCCTTATTATTTTCAAATAACACCCTTCTGTTTGGGCAGAGTTATCACAGAATTAAATAGACGTTTTTCGGGACTGGAGAGATGGTTCAGTGGTCAAGAGCATTGGCTGCTCTTCCAGAGGACCCGAGTTCAATTCCCAGCACCCACATGGCAGTCACAACTGTCTGTAACCCCAGTTTCAGGGGATCTGACACCTTTACACCGATGCACATAAAATAAAGTTAAGTAAATTATTTTTTTAAAAAAGATGTTTTTCTCCTCACACATACCCGACACAGTAGCTTTGCTCCATTATTGAAATGTTAACTCTGATGTTTTCTTCTTTCAAAAAGCAATTTGTGGGGAGGGCCTTGGATTTCCCATAGGGCAGGGCACCATGCCCTCTTTTAAGGAAGCAGCGGGAGGGAAGAGGGAGGAGCGGGAGGGGACTGGGAGAAGGGAAGGAAATGTAAATTTTTTTTATTTTTTTATTTTTTTTGAACGGAAAAAATAAAAGAATATGGAAAAAAAAGCAATTTGTGAATGTGTGTTTTAAGAGCACAGGAACATCTCCCTAGAACCAATTACTGCTGCCATGTATGTCGAATGGTGACCTTCCAATCTCCTTACTTGCTTTGCCTTTATTCTCTAAGAAAGAACTTCCTCTTTTCTCCACTTCTTATTCATCATTTTCTATCATTGTAAACTCAATGAATATTATTTTATTCACTCAATTGAACTCTTTTGCTGCATTATGTTGATGTGATGTTAAAGTTGTCCCAGACTTTGAAATAAACGCTTTAAATTAGTTCTTATATTCATTTGACATTATTTCCAAAATTTTGAGCAGTTGTTTATTTTCAAGTGGAATATGATATTCCATAGTAATCTTGGGATGTTTTCCTCAGCTCTAGGGTCATATATTTCTGAGAAGCCCTGGTTTCTTTCAGTGGAACATATTTGGGAAGAAAATTTAAGAGCTGGAAATCTATCTATCTATGTATTTATCATTAATCATCTGCCTACAAGTGCAAATACACATACATGCTATAATTACATGTCATACCTAAATGCCATTGGCATTTATATTTTTATTGGCTCTAATTTGTTTGCTTACTGTGTAGGCATATACATGAATACTGGTGTTGAAAAGGCTTCATATTTGCTATTCAAATACTCCACCACTGAGCCACCCTCAGCCTTTCGACTGGTTTTCTGTTACATATTGTAAACCCTGAGTTCACACTGACACCCAGTTCTAGTTCAACACTATAAGTTTTGCTATATTTCTTACTTCATATGTGCTTGTAGTTCTCTTTTCTGTAGTGCTCAAATGATTCCCAGTGTCCATCAGTTCATTCTTTGCCCTGTTACCCTACCGTGGCCAAATTTCCTTCCCAGACAGGTCAGGTTCTAGACCCTTTGCCCATGTAGGGTCTGGTCCTATGAGACAGCCTCTCACATTCAGTAATGCTCTTCTCCTGGGCTGTAGCCTCCTGCCAGGTCCCCTTGTCTAGCATGACTTCATGGGATTCTGGAGACCTTTTGCTCTCCTTATCTCTCTTTCTCACTTGGGATTAAAGACTGAGTTTTCAACTAAAAAGCAAAGATGTATGTCTTAGTCAGTGTACTATTACTATGAAGACACTAATGACCATGGCAACTCTTATAAAAGACAATATTTAATTGGGGATGGCTTATAGTTTCAAAGATTTATTTAGTCCATTGTCATCATGGCGGGAAGCATGGTGGCATGCAGGCAGACATGGAAATAGAGAAATAGCTGAGAGTTCTATATCCAGGTTGGCAGGTAGCGGGCAGAGAAAGAGAGACTGGGACCGGCTTAAGTATTTGAAACCCTGAAGCCAACCCCAAGTGACATACTTCTTCCAACAAGGCCACTCCTCCTAATAGTGCCACTCCCTGTTGGGAAATGCCATTTTCAGGTGTTTTACTTTTGGTTGTGCTGTGGAACATTTGTTTAATGGTGTAAAGATGTGTTGCTTTTGTTTATACTGCATTTGTTTAATGCTGTGAAGCTTTGATTCTTTGCCTGTCTAAAACATCTGATGGTCTAATAAAGAGCTGAACAGCCAATAGCAAGGCAGGAACAAAGATAGGCAGGACTGGCAGTCAGAGAGTATAAATAGTAGAAGAAATCTGGGAAGAAGGAAGGAGCAAAAGAACGAAGAGAAGAGAATGCTAGGGGCCAGTCACCCAGTCATCCAACCAGGCATAGGGCCAGTCACCCAGTCATCCAGCCAGCCATGGGGCCAGTCACCCAGTCATCCAGCCAGCCATGGGCTAAGAGTACAAGTAAGCCAGGCAATGGTGCCACACACCTTTAATC